>JAUCBJ010006182.1:0-28823 GCA_032718475.1 Nemertoderma westbladi | reverse complement strand
GTGTTCCAGTCTAGGTAGTGTCGGTGAGGTAGCTACTGGTAGGGTGTGACGAAGTGTTCCAGTCTAGGTAAAGTGTCGGTGAGGTAGCTACTGGTGGGGTGTGACGAAGTGTTCCAGTCTAGGTAGTGTCGGTGAGGTAGCTACTGGTAGGGTGTGACGAAGTGTTCCAGTCTAGGTAAAGTGTCGGTGAGGTAGCTACTGGTGGGGTGTGACGAAGTGTTCCAGTCTAGGTAGTGTCGGTGAGGTAGCTACTGGTGGGGTGTGTCGAAGTGTTCCAGTCTAGGTAGTGTCGGTGAGGTAGCTACTGGTGGGGTGTGACGAAGTGTTCCAGTCTAGGTAGTGCCGGTGAGGTAGCTACTGGTGGGGTGTGACGAAGTGTTCCAGTCTAGGTAGTGTCGGTGAGGTAGCTACTGGTGGGGTGTGACGAAGTGTTCCAGTCTAGGTAGTGTCGGTGAGGTAGCTACTGGTGGGGTGTGACGAAGTGTTCCAGTCTAGGTAGTGACGGTGAGGTAGCTACTGCTACTGGTGGGGTGTGACGAAGTGTTACAGTCTAGGTAAAGTGTCGATGAGGTAGCTACTGGTGGGGTGTGACGAAGTGTTCAAGTCTAGGTAGTGTCAGTGAGGTAGCTACTGGTAGGGTGTGACGAAGTGTTCCAGTCTAGGTAGTGTCGGTGAGGTAGCTACTGGTAGGGTGTGACGAAGTGTTCCAGTCTAGGTAAAGTGTCGGTGAGGTAGCTACTGGTGGGGTGTGACGAAGTGTTCCAGTCTAGGTAGTGTCGGTGAGGTAGCTACTGGTGGGGTGTGTCGAAGTGTTCCAGTCTAGGTAGTGTCGGTGAGGTAGCTACTGGTGGGGTGTGACGAAGTGTTCCAGTCTAGGTAGTGACGGTGAGGTAGCTACTGGTGGGGTGTGACGAAGTGTTCCAGTCTAGGTAGTGACGGTGAGGTAGCTACTGCTACTGGTGGGGTGTGACGAAGTGTTCCAGTCTAGGTAAAGTGTCGGTGAGGTAGCTACTGGTGGGGTGTGACGAAGTGTTCAAGTCTAGGTAGTGTCAGTGAGGTAGTTACTGGTGGGGTGTGACGAAGTGTTCCAGTCTAGGTAGTGTCGGTGAGGTAGCTACTGGTGGGGTGTGACGAAGTGTTCCAGTCTAGGTAGTGACGGTGAGGTAGCTACTGCTACTGGTGGGGTGTGACGAAGTGTTCCAGTCTAGGTAAAGTGTCGGTGAGGTAGCTACTGGTGGGGTGTGACGAAGTGTTCAAGTCTAGGTAGTGTCAGTGAGGTAGCTACTGGTGGGGTGTGACGAAGTGTTCCAGTCTAGGTAGTGACGGTGAGGTAGCTACTGGTGGGGTGTGACGAAGTGTTCCAGTCTAGGTAGTGTCGGTGAGGTAGCTACTGGTGGGGTGTGACGAAGTGTTCCAGTCTAGGTAAAGTGTCGGTGAGGTAGCTACTGATGGGGTGTGACGAAGTGTTCCAGTCTAGGTAGTGTCGGTGAGGTAGCTACTGGTGGGGTGTGACGAAGTGTTCCAGTCTAGGTAGTGTCGGTGAGGTAGCTACTGGTGGGGTGTGACGAAGTGTTCCAGTCTAGGTAGTGTCGGTGAGGTAGCTACTGGTGGGGTGTGACGAAGTGTTCCAGTCTAGGTAAAGTGTCGGTGAGGTAGCTACTGGTGGGGTGTGACGAAGTGTTCCAGTCTAGGTAAAGTGTCGGTGAGGTAGCTACTGGTGGGGTGTGACGAAGTGTTCCAGTGTAGGTAGTGTCGGTGAGGTAGCTACTGGTGGGGTGTGTCGAAGTGTTCCAGTCTAGGTAGTGTCGGTGAGGTAGCTACTGGTGGGGTGTGACGAAGTGTTCCAGTCTAGGTAGTGACGGTGAGGTAGCTACTGGTGGGGTGTGACGAAGTGTTCCAGTCTAGGTAGTGACGGTGAGGTAGCTACTGGTGGGGTGTGACGAAGTGTTCCAGTCTAGGTAGTGACGGTGAGGTAGCTACTGCTACTGGTGGGGTGTGACGAAGTGTTCCAGTCTAGGTAAAGTGTCGGTGAGATAGCTACTGGTGGGGTGTGACGAAGTGTTCAAGTCTAGGTAGTGTCAGTGAGGTAGTTACTGGTGGGGTGTGACGAAGTGTTCCAGTCTAGGTAGTGACGGTGAGGTAGCTACTGCTACTGGTGGGGTGTGACGAAGTGTTCCAGTCTAGGTAAAGTGTCGGTGAGGTAGCTACTGGTGGGGTGTGACGAAGTGTTCAAGTCTAGGTAGTGTCAGTGAGGTAGCTACTGGTGGGGTGTGACGAAGTGTTCCAGTCTAGGTAGTGACGGTGAGGTAGCTACTGGTGGGGTGTGACGAAGTGTTCCAGTCTAGGAAGTGTCGGTGAGGTAGCTACTGGTGGGGTGTGACGAAGTGTTCCAGTCTAGGTAAAGTGTCGGTGAGGTAGCTACTGGTGGGGTGTGACGAAGTGTTCCAGTCTAGGTAGTGTCGGTGAGGTAGCTACTGGTGGGGTGTGACGAAGTGTTCCAGTCTAGGTAGTGTCGGTGAGGTAGCTACTGGTGGGGTGTGACGAAGTGTTCCAGTCTAGGTAGTGTCGGTGAGGTAGCTACTGGTGGGGTGTGACGAAGTGTTCCAGTCTAGGTAAAGTGTCGGTGAGGTAGCTACTGGTGGGGTGTGACGAAGTGTTCCAGTCTAGGTAAAGTGTCGGTGAGGTAGCTACTGGTGGGGTGTGACGAAGTGTTCCAGTCTAGGTAAAGTGTCGGTGAGGTAGCTACTGGTGGGGTGTGACGAAGTGTTCCAGTGTAGGTAGTGTCGGTGAGGTAGCTACTGGTGGGGTGTGTCGAAGTGTTCCAGTCTAGGTAGTGTCGGTGAGGTAGCTACTGGTGGGGTGTGACGAAGTGTTCCAGTCTAGGTAGTGACGGTGAGGTAGCTACTGGTGGGGTGTGACGAAGTGTTCCAGTCTAGGTAGTGTCGGTGAGGTAGCTACTGGTGGGGTGTGACGAAGTGTTCCAGTCTAGGTAGTGTCGGTGAGGTAGCTACTGGTGGGGTGTGACGAAGTGTTCCAGTCTAGGTAGTGACGGTGAGGTAGTTACTGGTGGGGTGTGACGAAGTGTTCCAGTCTAGGTAGTGACAGTGAGGTAGCTACTGGTGGGGTGTGACGAAGTGTTCCAGTCTAGGTAGTGTCGGTGAGGTAGCTACTGGTGGGGTGTGACGAAGTGTTCCAGTCTAGGTAGTGTCGGTGAGGTAGCTACTGGTGGGCTGTGACGAAGTGTTCCAGTCTAGGTAGTGACGGTGAGGTAGTTACTGGTGGGGTGTGACGAAGTGTTCCAGTCTAGGTAGTGTCGGTGAGGTAGCTACTGGTGGGGTGTGACGAAGTGTTCCCGATGAGGTAGCTACTGGTGGGGTGTGACGAAGTGTTCCAGTATAGGTAGTGTCAGTGAGGTAGCTACTGGTGGGGTGTGACGAAGTGTTCCAGTCTAGGTAGTGTCGGTGAGGTAGCTACTGGTGGGGTGTGACGAAGTGTTCCCGATGAGGTAGCTACTGGTGGGGTGTGACGAAGTGTTCCAGTATAGGTAGTGTCAGTGAGGTAGCTACTGGTGGGGTGTGACGAAGTGTTCCAGTCTAGGTAGTGTCGGTGAGGTAGCTACTGGTGGGGTGTGACGAAGTGTTCCAGTCTAGGTAGTGTCGGTGAGGTAGCTACTGGTGGGGTGTGACGAAGTGTTCCAGTCTAGGTAGTGACGGTGAGGTAGTTACTGGTGGGGTGTGACGAAGTGTTCCAGTCTAGGTAGTGACGGTGAGGTAGCTACTGGTGGGGTGTGACGAAGTGTTCCAGTCTAGGTAGTGTCGGTGAGGTAGCTACTGGTGGGGTGTGACGAAGTGTTCCAGTCTAGGTAGTGTCGGTGAGGTAGCTACTGGTGGGGTGTGACGAAGTGTTCCAGTCTAGGTAGTGACGGTGAGGTAGTTACTGGTGGGGTGTGACGAAGTGTTCCAGTCTAGGTAGTGTCGGTGAGGTAGCTACTGGTGGGGTGTGACGAAGTGTTCCCGGTGAGGTAGCTACTGATGGGGTGTGACGAAGTGTTCCAGTCTAGGTAGTGTCGGTGAGGTAGCTACTGGTGGGGTGTGACGAAGTGTTCCAGTCTAGGTAGTGTCGGTGAGGTAGCTACTGGTGGGGTGTGACGAAGTGTTCCAGTCTAGGTAGTGTCGGTGAGGTAGCTACTGGTGGGGTGTGACGAAGTGTTCCAGTCTAGGTAAAGTGTCGGTGAGGTAGCTACTGGTGGGGTGTGACGAAGTGTTCCAGTCTAGGTAAAGTGTCGGTGAGGTAGCTACTGGTGGGGTGTGACGAAGTGTTCCAGTGTAGGTAGTGTCGGTGAGGTAGCTACTGGTGGGGTGTGTCGAAGTGTTCCAGTCTAGGTAGTGTCGGTGAGGTAGCTACTGGTGGGGTGTGACGAAGTGTTCCAGTCTAGGTAGTGACGGTGAGGTAGCTACTGGTGGGGTGTGACGAAGTGTTCCAGTCTAGGTAGTGACGGTGAGGTAGCTACTGGTGGGGTGTGACGAAGTGTTCCAGTCTAGGTAGTGACGGTGAGGTAGCTACTGCTACTGGTGGGGTGTGACGAAGTGTTCCAGTCTAGGTAAAGTGTCGGTGAGATAGCTACTGGTGGGGTGTGACGAAGTGTTCAAGTCTAGGTAGTGTCAGTGAGGTAGTTACTGGTGGGGTGTGACGAAGTGTTCCAGTCTAGGTAGTGACGGTGAGGTAGCTACTGCTACTGGTGGGGTGTGACGAAGTGTTCCAGTCTAGGTAAAGTGTCGGTGAGGTAGCTACTGGTGGGGTGTGACGAAGTGTTCAAGTCTAGGTAGTGTCAGTGAGGTAGCTACTGGTGGGGTGTGACGAAGTGTTCCAGTCTAGGTAGTGACGGTGAGGTAGCTACTGGTGGGGTGTGACGAAGTGTTCCAGTCTAGGAAGTGTCGGTGAGGTAGCTACTGGTGGGGTGTGACGAAGTGTTCCAGTCTAGGTAAAGTGTCGGTGAGGTAGCTACTGGTGGGGTGTGACGAAGTGTTCCAGTCTAGGTAGTGTCGGTGAGGTAGCTACTGGTGGGGTGTGACGAAGTGTTCCAGTCTAGGTAGTGTCGGTGAGGTAGCTACTGGTGGGGTGTGACGAAGTGTTCCAGTCTAGGTAGTGTCGGTGAGGTAGCTACTGGTGGGGTGTGACGAAGTGTTCCAGTCTAGGTAAAGTGTCGGTGAGGTAGCTACTGGTGGGGTGTGACGAAGTGTTCCAGTCTAGGTAAAGTGTCGGTGAGGTAGCTACTGGTGGGGTGTGACGAAGTGTTCCAGTCTAGGTAAAGTGTCGGTGAGGTAGCTACTGGTGGGGTGTGACGAAGTGTTCCAGTGTAGGTAGTGTCGGTGAGGTAGCTACTGGTGGGGTGTGTCGAAGTGTTCCAGTCTAGGTAGTGTCGGTGAGGTAGCTACTGGTGGGGTGTGACGAAGTGTTCCAGTCTAGGTAGTGACGGTGAGGTAGCTACTGGTGGGGTGTGACGAAGTGTTCCAGTCTAGGTAGTGTCGGTGAGGTAGCTACTGGTGGGGTGTGACGAAGTGTTCCAGTCTAGGTAGTGTCGGTGAGGTAGCTACTGGTGGGGTGTGACGAAGTGTTCCAGTCTAGGTAGTGACGGTGAGGTAGTTACTGGTGGGGTGTGACGAAGTGTTCCAGTCTAGGTAGTGACAGTGAGGTAGCTACTGGTGGGGTGTGACGAAGTGTTCCAGTCTAGGTAGTGTCGGTGAGGTAGCTACTGGTGGGGTGTGACGAAGTGTTCCAGTCTAGGTAGTGTCGGTGAGGTAGCTACTGGTGGGCTGTGACGAAGTGTTCCAGTCTAGGTAGTGACGGTGAGGTAGTTACTGGTGGGGTGTGACGAAGTGTTCCAGTCTAGGTAGTGTCGGTGAGGTAGCTACTGGTGGGGTGTGACGAAGTGTTCCCGATGAGGTAGCTACTGGTGGGGTGTGACGAAGTGTTCCAGTATAGGTAGTGTCAGTGAGGTAGCTACTGGTGGGGTGTGACGAAGTGTTCCAGTCTAGGTAGTGTCGGTGAGGTAGCTACTGGTGGGGTGTGACGAAGTGTTCCCGATGAGGTAGCTACTGGTGGGGTGTGACGAAGTGTTCCAGTATAGGTAGTGTCAGTGAGGTAGCTACTGGTGGGGTGTGACGAAGTGTTCCAGTCTAGGTAGTGTCGGTGAGGTAGCTACTGGTGGGGTGTGACGAAGTGTTCCAGTCTAGGTAGTGTCGGTGAGGTAGCTACTGGTGGGGTGTGACGAAGTGTTCCAGTCTAGGTAGTGACGGTGAGGTAGTTACTGGTGGGGTGTGACGAAGTGTTCCAGTCTAGGTAGTGACGGTGAGGTAGCTACTGGTGGGGTGTGACGAAGTGTTCCAGTCTAGGTAGTGTCGGTGAGGTAGCTACTGGTGGGGTGTGACGAAGTGTTCCAGTCTAGGTAGTGTCGGTGAGGTAGCTACTGGTGGGGTGTGACGAAGTGTTCCAGTCTAGGTAGTGACGGTGAGGTAGTTACTGGTGGGGTGTGACGAAGTGTTCCAGTCTAGGTAGTGTCGGTGAGGTAGCTACTGGTGGGGTGTGACGAAGTGTTCCCGGTGAGGTAGCTACTGGTGGGGTGTGACGAAGTGTTCCAGTATAGGTAGTGTAGGTGAGGCAGCTACTGGTGGGGTGTGACGAAGTGTTCCAGTCTAGGTAGTGTCGGTGAGGTAGCTACTGGTGGGGTGTGACGAAGTGTTCCAGTCTAGGTAGTGACGGTGAGGTAGCTACTGGTGGGGTGTGACGAAGTGTTCCAGTCTAGGTAGTGACGGTGAGGTAGTTACTGGTGGGGTGTGACGAAGTGTTCCAGTCTAGGTAGTGTCGGTGAGGTAGCTACTGGTGGGGTGTGACGAAGTGTTACAGTCTAGGTAGTGTCGGTGAGGTAGCTACTGGTGGGGTGTGTCGAAGTGTTCCAGTCTAGGTAGTGTCGGTGAGGTAGCTACTGGTGGGGTGTGACGAAGTGTTCCAGTCTAGGTAGTGACGGTGAGGTAGCTACTGCTACTGGTGGGGTGTGACGAAGTGTTCCAGTCTAGGTAAAGTGTCGGTGAGGTAGCTACTGGTGGGGTGTGACGAAGTGTTCAAGTCTAGGTAGTGTCAGTGAGGTAGCTACTGGTGGGGTGTGACGAAGTGTTCCAGTCTAGGTAGTGACGGTGAGGTAGCTACTGGTGGGGTGTGACGAAGTGTTCCAGTCTAGGTAGTGTCGGTGAGGTAGCTACTGGTGGGGTGTGACGAAGTGTTCCAGTCTAGGTAAAGTGTCGGTGAGGTAGCTACTGGTGGGGTGTGACGAAGTGTTCCAGTCTAGGTAGTGTCGGTGAGGTAGCTACTGGTGGGGTGTGACGAAGTGTTCCAGTCTAGGTAGTGTCGGTGAGGTAGCTACTGGTGGGGTGTGACGAAGTGTTCCAGTCTAGGTAGTGTCGGTGAGGTAGCTACTGGTGGGGTGTGACGAAGTGTTCCAGTCTAGGTAAAGTGTCGGTGAGGTAGCTACTGGTGGGGTGTGACGAAGTGTTCCAGTCTAGGTAAAGTGTCGGTGAGGTAGCTACTGGTGGGGTGTGACGAAGTGTTCCAGTCTAGGTAGTGTCGGTGAGGTAGCTACTGGTGGGGTGTGTCGAAGTGTTCCAGTCTAGGTAGTGTCGGTGAGGTAGCTACTGGTGGGGTGTGACGAAGTGTTCCAGTCTAGGTAGTGACGGTGAGGTAGCTACTGGTGGGGTGTGACGAAGTGTTCCAGTCTAGGTAGTGTCGGTGAGGTAGCTACTGGTGGGGTGTGACGCAGTGTTCCAGTCTAGGTAGTGACGGTGAGGTAGCTACTGGTGGGGTGTGACGAAGTGTTCCAGTCTAGGTAGTGTCGGTGAGGTAGCTACTGGTGGGGTGTGACGCAGTGTTCCAGTCTAGGTAGTGACGGTGAGGTAGTTACTGGTGGGGTGTGACGAAGTGTTCCAGTCTAGGTAGTGACGGTGAGGTAGCTACTGGTGGGGTGTGACGAAGTGTTCCAGTCTAGCTAGTGTCGGTGAGGTAGCTACTGGTGGGGTGTGACGAAGTGTTCCAGTCTAGCTAGTGTCGGTGAGGTAGCTACTGGTGGGGTGTGACGAAGTGTTCCAGTCTAGGTAGTGTCGGTGAGGTAGCTACTGGTGGGGTGTGACGCAGTGTTCCAGTCTAGGTAGTGACGGTGAGGTAGCTACTGGTGGGGTGTGACGAAGTGTTCCAGTCTAGGTAGTGTCGGTGAGGTAGCTACTGGTGGGGTGTGACGCAGTGTTCCAGTCTAGGTAGTGACGGTGAGGTAGTTACTGGTGGGGTGTGACGAAGTGTTCCAGTCTAGGTAGTGACGGTGAGGTAGCTACTGGTGGGGTGTGACGAAGTGTTCCAGTCTAGCTAGTGTCGGTGAGGTAGCTACTGGTGGGGTGTGACGAAGTGTTCCAGTCTAGGTAGTGTCGGTAAGGTAGCTACTGGTGGGGTGTGACGAAGTGTTCCAGTCTAGGTAGTGACGGTGAGGTAGTTACTGGTGGGGTGTGACAAAGTGTTCCAGTCTAGGTAGTGTCGGTGAGGTAGCTACTGGTGGGGTGTGACGAAGTGTTCCCGATGAGGTAGCTACTGGTGGGGTGTGACGAAGTGTTCCAGTATAGGTAGTGTCGGTGAGGTAGCTACTGGTGGGGTGTGACGAAGTGTTCCAGTCTAGGTAGTGTCGGTGAGGTAGCTACTGGTGGGGTGTGACGAAGTGTTCCAGTCTAGGTAGTGTCGGTGAGGTAGCTACTGGTGGGGTGTGACGAAGTGTTCCAGTCTAGGTAGTGACGGTGAGGTAGTTACTGGTGGGGTGTGACGAAGTGTTCCAGTCTAGGTAGTGACGGTGAGGTAGCTACTGGTGGGGTGTGACGAAGTGTTCCAGTCTAGGTAGTGTCGGTGAGGTAGCTACTGGTGGGGTGTGACGAAGTGTTCCAGTCTAGGTAGTGTCGGAGAGGTAGCTACTGGTGGGGTGTGACTAAGTGTTCCAGTCTAGGTAGTGACGGTGAGGTAGTTAATGGTGGGGTGTGACGAAGTGTTCCAGTCTAGGTAGTGTCGGTGAGGTAGCTACTGGTGGGGTGTGACGAAGTGTTCCCGGTGAGGTAGCTACTGGTGGGGTGTGACGAAGTGTTCCAGTCTAGGTAGTGTCGGTGAGGTAGCTACTGGTGGGGTGTGACGAAGTGTTCCAGTCTAGGTAGTGTCGGTGAGGTAGCTACTGGTGGGGTGTGACGAAGTGTTCCAGTCTAGGTAGTGTCGGTGAGGTAGCTACTGGTGGGGTGTGACGAAGTGTTCCAGTCTAGGTAGTGTCGGTGAGGTAGCTACTGGTGGGGTGTGACGAAGTGTTCCAGTCTAGGTAGTGTCGGTGAGGTAGCTACTGGTGGGGTGTGACGAAGTGTTCCAGTCTAGGTAGTGTCGGTGAGGTAGCTACTGGTGGGGTGTGACGAAGTGTTCCAGTCTAGGTAGTGTCGGTGAGGTAGCTACTGGTGGGGTGTGACGAAGTGTTCCAGTCTAGGTAGTGACGGTGAGGTAGCTACTGGTGGGGTGTGACGAAGTGTTCCAGTATAGGTAGTGTCGGTGAGGCAGCTACTGGTGGGGTGTGACGAAGTGTTCCAGTCTAGGTAGTGTCGGTGAGGTAGCTGGTCCTCTGATGACTGGTCCTCTCTGTTGCAACAGCCAAGTGTGAGATCCAGCTTCACACTACAGCTGAGCAACAGGTATGAGGCTCTTGCCTCTGAGGCGGCAGATCACTGTGAGGGCTATACTGCCTTTACAGAAGCAGTTAAGTTAGCAGCTGCAGAAACAGTTCCTGTATACCCTCGAAACAGGAAAAGGGCCCCCTGGACTGACAACAAAATTCAGAAGTGCCGAAATGACCTTCATAAGGCGCAGAAAGAGTCCCGACTCAAACAGACTACAGCGGCCAAGAATGCAGTTAAGGCTGCATCTAGGTCCCTGAACAGGCAGTACTCTGTTAATCTACAGGAGCTAATAAACCAACAGGTTGATGCCATCAATGATGCTGACGACAGCAGGAAATCATCCCAGGCATGGAAATCGATCAATCTGTTTACTGGGCGGAAAAGCCAACCAACCACCAAGGTTAAGGCTGAATCACCAGCCGACCGCCTCGATGGTTGGAAAGCCCACTTTGAAAAGCTCCTCAATAATGACAGGGTATTGCCTGATAACTTTATAGAAGTAAAAGTGTCTGAGTCTGTTCTCCCAGATATTCCCATTGGTGATATCTCCTTTGCAGAAGTGAAGGCTGCTGCAAAGAGCATTAAGACCAATCGTGCCAGTGGAGTAGATGGTGTTCCCCCTGAGGTCTTTAAAATACCTGAGTGTTTAAAGCTCATCTATCCCATCATAGTAGACGTACCGTACACGAAGTGGGGCCTTCGCGCAGCACGTGAGTTAAATTTAATTTAAGTACTAATTCGAAAGTATTACTGTATTAGCAAATTTTAAGCAGATTTCGCCTAATCACTTTTTACCTCTTTCATTTCTATTCAGACATTTCTGACTCTAGCGGTATAGTGAGAACTGAAGATGGATTAGGGTCTCCAGCCCCACAAAGACACAGCCTATGGATGAATAGTACATACGTACATCGGCCAAGTTTCATCTTGAATAACGGATAACGAAATGAGAGACGGATCTCACTTTCAGAAATTTCGTCGTATAGCGGCAGACCGATTAAATCTCCCCCCCCCCCCCCCCCCCCCCCCACAAAGACGCAGCATGTGGTCCAGAATATATGGCAAGATTCAGCTTAAACTGATTAAAATCAATGAGACGGGAGAATCTATTCACTTTCAGGCATAAAGTAGTCCTATAGCGGGTGACTGTTGAACTGATTTTCAACAAAACAAATTTTCAACTTGGCAGCTTTAAATTCGACAAAGTTATAAGCATGTCAATATCATAACGACGACAACGATTTCACTTTCAGACATTTGGCCCTCTAGCGGCAGACTGGAGAACTGCAGATGGATTCGCCTCCTTTGAAAGTCACAGCTAATGGTCTAATACATATCTGCCAAGTTTCAGCTTAAACGGATTAAAAGCAAAGAAATGGGAGGGCATTTAATGTTTAGACATGTGGCCCTCTAGCGGGAGACCATTGCACTGATGGTGTCTGAAAGTCTCTCAAAAATCTCAACTTTAGCTCATATTGATACCTACAAATTTTCAACTTGGCAGCTTTAAATCCGACAAAGTTATTAGCATGTCAAAATCGTAACGACGACAACGATTTCACTTTCAGACCTTTGGCCCTCTAGCGGCAGACTGGAGAACTGCAGATGGATTCGCCTCCTTTGAAAGTCACAGCTAATGGTCTAATACATATCTGCCAAGTTTCAGCTTAAACGGATTAAAAGCAAAGAAATGGGAGGGCATTTAATGTTTAGACATGTGGCCCTCTAGCGGGAGACCATTGCACTGATGGTGTCTGAAAGTCTCTCAAAAATCTCAACTTTAGCTCATATTGATACCTACAAATTTTCAACTTGGCAGCTTTAAATCCGACAAAGTTATTAGCATGTCAAAATCGTAACGACGACAACGATTTCACTTTCAGACCTTTGGCCCTCTAGCGGCAGACTGGAGAACTGCAGATGGATTCGCCTCCTTTGAAAGTCACAGCTAATGGTCTAATACATATCTGCCAAGTTTCAGCTTAAACGGATTAAAAGCAAAGAAATGGGAGGGCATTTAATGTTTAGACATGTGGCCCTCTAGCGGGAGACCATTGCACTGATGGTGTCTGAAAGTCTCTCAAAAATCTCAACTTTTGCTCATATTGATACCTACAAATTTTCAACTTGGCAGCTTTAAATCCGACAAAGTTATTAGCATGTCAAAATCGTAACGACGACGACGACAACAACGACGACGACAACGACGACGACGACAACTATTTGCATAAATTGACCCACCCCCTAACAGTGTCAATTCGCTAAGGCTCCGCCAACTTCGTGGCTCGCCCCACAACAAGAGTCCCACAAGAAATGAAAACAAATAAGTTGGTGCCAGTTCCCAAGAAGGGCAACCTAACACTCTATGGTTCTTTTCGGGGAATCTCATTGATCTCGATTGCTGCAAAGCTATACAATAGGATTCTATTAAATCGCATCAGGGATCCCATTGAGAGACTGCTCCGTGGAAATCAGAATGGGTTCCGTAAAGGTCGTGGGACCATGGAGCCCATTTTGGCACTTAGAAGGATAATTGAAGAATTATCAAAAAAGAAAGACAGGCATCTGGCTGTTATCTTTGTTGACTTCAAGGCCTTTGATTCAGTCTCTCGGTCACGTATGTTCAGCATACTTTCATTATATGGGATTCCTGATGAAATTATTGCAGCAATCAGATCAGTATACGATGGTTCGACAACATTTGTGTCTACTGTTGACGGTGACACAGAACCATTTGAAGTGTTATGGGGCGTCCTCCAAGGAGACACACTTGCACCATTCTTGTTCATTATTGTGGTTGACTATGTTCTACGCATGTCCTTAGATCATCATAATGATGATGGGGTGATGATAACTCCACCTACTGGCTCCAGAAGTCGAGGAAATCCTGCCAAGTACCTAACTGATCTAGACTTTGCTGATGACTTAGGAGTACTCTCAGAATCATTAGAGGGAGCCCAACGGCTCCTCAGCTCATTAGAACATGCTGCTTCTAGTGTTGGTCTTTTTATTAACTCCAGAAAGACCAAAATTCTGACAGTTAACTTTGAAAGTCCCCAGCAAGTCTCTGATCGGATGAGCATAAGCTCAAAGGATGGTATGCTTGAGCATGTGGACGACTTCTGTTACCTGGCATAAGCTCAAAGGATGGTATGCTTGAGCATGTGGACGACTTCTGTTACCTGGGATCATGGATCCGGAAGTCAGGTGAGGACCTTCGAATACGTAAGGGAAAGGCATGGGCAGCCTTGAATAGGCTTTCCAGGATTTGGAAGTCACCTAGAATTAATCGGAAACTTAAGGTCCGATTATTTAGAGCAGCAGTAGTTCCAGTACTCCTCTACGGGAGTCCATGCTGGGCTCTAACTGCTGAGGACACCAAATCTCTGTATGGCACATTCACAAGAATGCTACGCCGGGTTCATTGTGTCAAGTACAATGCACACATCTCCAACCAGACACTATATAACATTGGAGGTGTCTCATTGGTTCCCCCAAGCTTGACACTAGAACAAAATCGCCTCCGCTTTGCAGGACATTGCTTTCGCCGTGAGGACCAGCCAGTGCATAATCTTGTACTTTGGCAGCCTCATGGAGTGAATAAGCATGGCGGACAGCCCATGACTTTCTTGAGACGCATCTTAAAGGACACTGTCCTTAAAGATGCGGATGATCTAGCAAATGTCATGGGTGATAGGGAGTTGTGGCGGTGCAATTTTGTTGACAAGCCGGCACAGCATTCTTAAAAATGCAGCTGCAATGCAGCATGCCGATCCTAGTAGTAGTAGTAGGTGGGGTGTGACGAAGTGTTCCAGTCTAGGTAGTGACGGTGAGGTAGCTACTGGTGGGATGTGACGAAGTGTTCCAGTCTAGGTAGTGGCGGTGAGGTAGTTACTGATGGGGTTTGACGAAGTGTTCCAGTCTAGGTAGTGTCGGTGAGGTAGCTACTGGTGGTGTGTGACGAAGTGTTCCAGTCTAGGTAGTGTCGGTGAGGTAGCTACTGGTGGTGTGTGACGAAGTGTTCCAGTCTAGGTAGTGACAGTGAGGTAGCTACTGGTGGGGTGTGACGAAGTGTTCCAGTCTAGGTAGTGTCGGTGAGGTAGCTACGGGTGGGGTGTGACGAAGTGTTCCCGGTGAGGTAGCTACTGGTGGGGTGTGACGAAGTGTTCCAGTCTAGGTAGTGTCGGTGAGGTAGCTACTGGTGGGGTGTGACGAAGTGTTCCAGTCTAGGTAGTGACGGTGAGGTAGTTACTGATGGGGTGTGACGAAGTGTTCCCGGTGAGGTAGCTACTGGTGGGGTGTGACGAAGTGTTCCAGTCTAGGTAGTGTCGGTGAGGTAGCTACTGGTGGGGTGTGACGAAGTGTTCCAGTCTAGGTAGTGTCAGTGAGGTAGCTACTGGTGGGGTGTGACGAAGTGTTCCAGTCTAGGTAGTGACGGTGAGGTAGTTACTGATGGGGTGTGACGAAGTGTTCCCGGTGAGGTAGCTACTGGTGGGGTGTGACGAAGTGTTCCAGTCTAGGTAGTGACGGTGAGGTAGTTACTGATGGGGTTTGACGAAGTGTACCCGGTGAGGTAGCTACGGGTGGGGTGTGTCGAAGTGTTCCAGTCTAGGTAGTGTCGGTGAGGTAGCTACTGGTGGTGTGTGACGAAGTGTTCCAGTCTAGGTAGTGTCGGTGAGGTAGCTACTGGTGGTGTGTGACGAAGTGTTCCAGTCTAGGTAGTGTCGGTGAGGTAGCTACTGGTGGGGTGTGACGAAATGTTCCAGTCTAGGTAGTGTCGGTGAGGTAGTTACTGGTGGGGTGTGACAAAGTGTTCCAGTCTAGGTAGTGTCGGTGAGGTAGCTACTGGTGGGGTGTGACGCAGTGTTCCAGTCTAGGTAGTGACGGTGAGGTAGCTACTGGTGGGGTGTGACGAAGTGTTCCAGTCTAGGTAGTGTCGGTGAGGTAGTTACTGGTGGGGTGTGACGAAGTGTTCCAGTCTAGGTAGTGTCGGTGAGGTAGTTACTGGTGGGGTGTGACAAAGTGTTCCAGTCTAGGTAGTGTCGGTGAGGTAGTTACTGGTGGGGTGTGACAAAGTGTTCCAGTCTAGGTAGTGTCGGTGAGGTAGCTACTGGTGGGGTGTGACGCAGTGTCCCAGTCTAGGTAGTGACGGTGAGGTAGTTACTGGTGGGGTGTGACGAAGTGTTCCAGTCTAGGTAGTGTCGGTGAGGTAGCTACTGGTGGTGTGTGACGAAGTGTTCCAGTCTAGGTAGTGACGGTGAGGTAGTTACTGATGGGGTGTGACGAAGTGTTTCGTTAGAAAAAGAAATTGGACTAGCAATCTGAACCTCTTAAAATATATAATCTTATTATTTATATCGATACATACAACTAGGATGTGTTGGCCAATTCAAAAATGAAACATTAGAGTTTAAATAACCAGTTTAGTGAAGGAAACAAAACGAACTAAGCGTGCCGCTCTACAAGTAAAAATGTTCCCACATAATAAATAATAACAGAGGAACACCCACGGCAAATATCATCAACAATCACTCAATAATTGGTAATTAGCTAACTAAGACGAATTACTACCTCTCTAAATGCAACAATATCTAGAGTCTCAAAGGAAACAATCCTAATAGCCGACTAATCCAGGGCTAGTTTATCCGCCTTGGTCTGTACCTCCTGTATATCGCCCACCATGTAGAACGCCTGTTCCGGGAGATGATCCAATTCGCCGCTCAAGATCATCTTAAAGCCCTTGATGGTCTCGGTGAGTGGGACGAGCTTACCGCTGGAGCCGGTGAACACCTCGGCAACCTGGAAGGGTTGCGAGAGGAATCGCTGGATCTTACGTGCGCGAGCAACGATGAGTTTATCGTCCTCGGATAGCTCGTCCATTCCGAGGATCGCTATGATATCCTGGAGCGACTTGTAGTCCTGTAGAATCTTCTGGGTGGCGCGAGCGGTCTGGTAGTGCTCCATCCCCACGATGGAGGGATCCAGGATCCGGCTGGTAGAATCCAAGGGATCCACAGCGGGGTAGAACCCCAACTCGGCTACCCCGCGGGAGAGGACGGTGGTCGCGTCGAGATGGGCGAAGGTGGTAGCGGGAGCGGGGTCGGTTAGATCGTCCGCGGGCACGTAGATGGCCTGCACCGAGGTGATGGAGCCCTTGCGAGTCGTCGTGATCCGCTCCTGCATGGTGCCCATGTCGGTAGCGAGCGTGGGCTGGTAGCCGACCGCAGACGGGATGCGGCCGAGTAGAGCGGATACCTCGGATCCCGCCTGGGTGAATCGGAAGATGTTGTCGATGAAAAGAAGCACGTCCTGGCCCTCCCCATCCCGGAAGTACTCGGCTACGGTGAGCCCGGTGAGGGCGACACGTGCCCGGGCGCCTGGGGGCTCATTCATCTGTCCGTAAACCAGCGACACCTGACGGGGTGGGGGAGAGGGGATATATATATATATATATAATTATAAGAAACAATATGGGTACAGTACAACCTGACTGGCGAATATATATATAGAAACAATGTGATCCAGTCTCCTATCAAAAATGAAACCTAACTACAAATAAACACTTTAATAACTGCACGAATAACTATCCTATATATTAGAAAATACAGGACTTTTAGTCCGCCGAAAGGGGTAAGTCTACATACTACATTTAAACACTGTAGCCGGGGAAACACAGCTCCATCATCAGCAGTGTACTGTGAGTCCCTACCCTATCTAAATACAGCACAGTACTGCAGTACCAATTGACCGATATAATACAGGAAATGAAACCAAATACTGAAATAGAGAAATAAACAAATCAGACCGGTAGTAAATAGATGAAACCCAAAAACTGATACCACTAAAGCCTGAATAAAATACATTTATTTTTATCAAATGTAGTATGTAGACTTACCCCTTTCGGCGGACTAAAAGTCCTGTATTTTCTAATTTTTTTGGATAGTTATTCGTGCAGTTATTAAAGTGTTTATTTGTAGTTAGGATTCATTTTTGATAGGAGACTGGATCACATTGTTTCTATATATATATATATATATATATTACATTCCTCCATCGAATCACTAAATATATTTTTCATCAACATAATACTGTAACATGTTCCATTGAATTGTTTTGATTAGAATAACATTCCACCGTAACCTGCTCCTTTTCTTTATGTAGTGGAAACTGAATATTTTAGTGATTTCCTTATGTAAATTTTTGTTTAGTGAATGTAATTATTATTAAATAAAATAAATGACTGGCATTTATTAATTATATTAAAACTAAGTTCAATTATATTTAAATTTAATTTATTTTCAAAGTATAAATTAAGTATATAATATATAATCGCAATATCAGAATAAAATAATTAATAATATAAGTAAGTAATTAGTTAAATAAAATTTCAGCCATTAGTGTATATATAATTTAGTTAAACTAACATATAATTTATCGTGTTACTTATTGTGTTACTTGGATTATTTTACTTTTTAATTGTGTTACTTTAATTATTTTACTTATTAATAAGTATAAATAAACAAGAACAGTCTGCAAAAAATAATTATATAATGATACAATAATATCTGACCTTGCTATTGTTCCCTTTGATGTCTATGACCCCAGTGGCTATCATCTCATGGTAGAGATCGTTACCCTCTCGCGTTCTCTCCCCCACTCCTGCGAACACCGAGTAGCCACCGTGCGCTCTCGCCACGTTGTTAATCAGCTCCATGATGAGCACGGTCTTACCCACCCCCGCACCCCCAAACAACCCGATCTTACCACCACGGGCGTAGGGCGCTAACAGGTCCACCACCTGGCAACAAACAAAGTAATATTAACCTCAAAGTATTCTGGATTCTGGAATCATACTTACTGACTTAAGCCTATAGTTATATTATAGCCTTTTATACTGTATATCAGAATACTGGAATATAGCGCTACAGCCCTAGGTACCATACCGGTAACGTACCGGCACCGGTATGTTCCTAAAACATAAAAGGGACAGCCTATGTCGAATGATACAAATTATTTGTATCATAAAATACGATGTTCCCGACTCACCTTGATCCCGGTCTCCAAGATCTCTTGTTTCGTTGACATCTCCACGAACTCCGGGGCGTCTTGATGGATCGAGAGGAATATATCTGAGTTTATGGGACCGCGTTCGTCGATGGGGGCCCCTATAACGTTCATTATCCGTCCCAAGGTGCCGGGACCTACGGGTATCTTTATGGGGGACTGCGTGTCGACGCACTTCTGTCCGCGGACCAGCCCTTCCGTCCCGTCCATTGCGATCGTTCGCACCGTGTTCTCCCCGAGGTGCTGGGCGACTTCGAGAATTAGTCGCGGGTCGCGGCCCTCCACCTCGAGGGCGTTCAGGATGGGCGGCAACTCGTCATCGAACTGCACGTCCACGACCGCTCCGATCACCGCGATCACCTGCCCGACCGAGGCGGGGCCGGTTGGTTTGGTCGCCACGGCTCCGCGGCTCGGTGTCGCCGATGCGGTAGGGGCGGATCCCGTTGATTTAACGCCGCTCCCTGTCGCCGCTTCTGTTGGTTTTGTTGGCTTGCCACCGTTTGCGTAGGGGCGAGCGATTACGCGCTGGCTACGAACTCCCCACACCGCAGACCGCTGGCAAATTAACTTCCTTGAAATAAACATTTTCCGAAAAAACAATATTTAAATAATAACTGAAACTGACAGACTGATGAGGTGTACCGGTAGTGCAGTAGTGTAGCTGGATGGTAGGTGGTCGTGGTAGAAGGCCAATACCTGAATACAGCAATAGGCAGATAGGCGTACTGTACCAGCGTACCGTACTGTACTGCAGTAGCGACGTAGCTCTGTACAGCTGTACGTACAGCAACAGCTGTAGCTAGCTAAGAACTAGAACCGTACACCGTACTGCCGTAAAGTCGTACCTGTAATTGTAATTGTAATTGTAATACAGTAATATACCGTTCAAATATCTGGATGGATCAAGGACTACTGAAACAAGGACTGTCATACGGTAAATCCAGACTTCGCTAGCGAAGGCCATGTTGTTTTTGTTTATGTTACCTGTAGCTGTAACCAATTTGAATGATAAACATACACATTCTGGGGTAAAAAATTATGGAGAATCAATTTCTGATATTAGTTTTTCAATTTATCTGTTGCTTTCATGAATTATTTTCTACATTTTTTGTGTTTTATAAATTATGTAGCCCCTTTCGTTATGCTGTTATGTCTGTATGTCCTTTTGAAGTCCTTCGTTATATCAGGTGCCGTTATTTAGTTTTTTATTTAGTCCAAATATTCCCACTCCAGAAAACACATCAATGGCCCTGATATGGGCTCTTCATTTATTAAATAGATTAAGTAACTTTGCTTTTGAAATGGTAAGGGAGGGTCAGGATTTAACCGATGAAATGTTTCGTTTATTTACAGGAAGAAACAGTTTGGTGTTGGTGAGTACAAAACAAAGACCCAAGACCCAATTAAGTAACCTGCATAATCTTGTAGCATGTGTTAGCTCTCGTTTATTGTTTTGATTCCCCCAACACGCCTCTGTAACCTGCTCCTTTCAACCTTTAAATAAAAGTAACCTGCATAATCTTGTAACATGTGTTAACTTTCGTTTATTGTTTTGGTTCCCCCAACACGCCTCTGTAACCTGCTCATTTAAATCTGTAAATTGCAATGTTACATTCGAGCTTAGTAATTTGTAGATCGAATGTAGCATAGGCCTATAGGATCCAACGTAAAAGAATTGCGGTTACGTTCAATACGTAATAACTATGTTACATTCGATCCTGATTACGTTTCGTCATGTATCCAAATATGATAATGAAGAATCACCACAAAATCAATCAAATTGATTTTATGATCATATAGGTTTTTTGTGATGCTGTGCTGATCATGAATATGACACTGAAATATATCGTATATACATTGTTGATTATGGTAATTTTGGATATGTGTCAATGTGCGGCACGAAAAATAAAAAGTAGCACAAATTTCATAATCAAAAATCATCACCAAATCAACCTGATTTTTAGACATTATGGGTTTTCTGGGGCGTTAATCACGAATATGACACTCTAAAATATCGTATTATCCAACCAAATTCGATTTTTGACGTTTGACGTTTGAAATTAATTTTAATTTTAATTAATTTATTTATTAATGTGGTGCCGGTCTGAGGGGGTCTGACCTCCCAGATCGTTACTGATCCCCCCCCCCCCCCACACTCTTTAATTATTTCACATGTCTTCTGGTGGTGGGTCATCATTTACCTTTTTGATGCATTTTATAATATATCACTTTAATGATTAGATTAAATATAATTAAAAAAAAAAATTATTAATTAATGAAATTTTAATTTAAATTTTTGAAATTTATTTATTACGTTGTAAAATGGCCCGGGCCAGATAGGGTTAATGGATAGTCTTGGATTGCGACCATATAGTCAACCTTTGGGGCTTTGAGTATGTCTTTAAACAATGTACTTCAAGTTGGCGAGTCATAAACTCCAACTGACTCTGGTGTTTCGAATTCCCAGAGTCGACGACCTCCTAAATAAGTTCGCGGGCCTTCTGGAGGTACCATATAGTGCTTCGGGGCGGGGATCTGTGTCTCTTTTCACCGTTACCACAACTTATCTTAATTGCGTTATCTAAATTGCGACCAATGGACATTCTGCAGTTGGTTATTTGATCCCAAGCAGTGACGCAACAACAGACGATCTGCAGTCCACAGTAGATCGTGCACCCAGGAGTAGATCCGTAGATCCCAGCATCAAGTTCAACGAACCCAGCTACCAAGTCCAGAAGTCCTTAAGAGTTCAATGAGCTAATCTGTCGTTCTTTAACAGACAGAGTTTGACATGGCGTTGAAGGTAGGCTATACAGGTTGCTGGTACTCTGGGAAATTCATTTGGTGTAACAGTTGGTTGCAATGACCCAACCAGGAACTGGCTACCTTGATGAGTGGAACATCCTCGGGAAACTCTCGCCAGTCTGTCAGTGGGTGATACAGATGACCGTTTTCTACCCTTCACCCTTAGACTGTTAGAGAAAGGCGAACCATCATAGTGTCATCCTGTCATCGCCGAGTTGCATTGGCAATGTGGCAATCCAGTTACTAATAATGAAATTAATTGTTACGGTCTGACGGTTGTGTGGCGAGATGTCGTTGGTACGTGCTTGTGCTACGCCACTTCGAAGGATTACTTGAACTATGCCTATACCATATACCAGTATATACAGCTACCGCTACTCTACATAATTAAGAAACATTAAAATATAGAAAGCAATACATGAATGATGAATGCAACAGGTAATTGAAAAACTAATACAATAAATAGATTCGACATTATTTCTTACCCCAGAAATGGAGTAGTGTCTACATCATTGTCCAGAATCGGGTGTTTCCCTTCACTTTTATCGGTCTATGGGGCTTTCTATTACTCCTACCTGTCCCAAATACGTTGTGCTGTTGTGTAATGATTTCCAACCTGTCCAATATAGGGGCATCCATCCAATCAAATCATCATATGAGCCAACTCCTCGTCATCGGACCAATACCAACATTCCTAAAGTTAGGCATCTCCCTTATTGGCTATATAATGTAATTTAGGTTAATGGAAAATTCCACTGATATATAATCCAAGTGTCAACTACGAATCCGGGGCTCATTATAACAACCTATACTGGACAGAGCAACGTATTTGGGACAAGAGCTGGTTGAGGTATATGTACAGTGGAAATTCCCATTCTAAATGAGGGCATTTGGAATTCATGTTCCCCAGTTATGGTTAAAGATATACTGTGGGTGCCTTGCAAATCGCCTGTAAGACTGTGATGCCTTATAGTCTATAGTGTCATCATAGTCACGTTATTTCATTTCATGTTGTGCAACATATTCATATTGTGCAATTTATTCATGTTGTGCAATTTATTCATGTGGCAGTCGGGGAGAAGTTCTATTTTCAACTGAGTTGAAATTTCAACTTTATTTTTTAAAATTCAACTTTTTATTAAAATTCAACTTTTGGAGTAGAGTTTAAAATTCAACTTTTTTTAAAATTCAACTTTTGGAGTAACTTTGGAAATACTGAAATATGGAATTACTGGTATTCCATTGTATAATAATTATGACATTCAGCAGTAATTTAATACATCTAATAAATCCCCGTAGTATTTCAGCTAATTTGAAAATGTAGGCCTAATCACTTAAAATGTTTTTAAAAAAAGTATTCCCGACGGTGAAACTTTTTATTCCATCGGTAATGAGGGTTAATTTTTCGAGTTACATCCATAAAAACAATCAAAACACCCCTTCTGTGACGTCTTGGGGGCCTTCTGCACCTCCTGCCATTTTAGAGTTGAATTTACAACTTAAAAGTTGAATTTAAAAAAAAAAGTTTTAAATTTCATCTCAGTTGAAATTTGAACTTCTCCCCGACTGTGTGGTGCAATTTATTAATTTATAATAAATCTAAATACATTCCTATAATAATAATTAAATGACAATCAAATTAGTGATATCGCACCCTCCTCCCCCAGACTCAACTTCATCCCAAATAGTCCTTAATAAGTCTTAAATTTGCCTCAAATAGGTTGTTAAGTGTCCCAACGGTTTTTTGGAAGATCCCCTTTCTATCTGAACCCAACTAATTTCTAGACCTAATATTTTAAGATCGGATCGTTCTATTACAGAAAGCTCGTCGCGAACGTAAATTGCAGTACCTCCGCGTTTAGTTTTCCGCGAATCTGCAAACGGTCCCTTATATCCTGTCAATTTTAAAATCAATTTCCTGGCCACAGAATGTCTCCGAAAAAGTTATAATATCAAATGGTGAGATTAAAGACTGGAGATAATCTGTGACTGATGATAAGTTGTTGTTAAAACTTTGGCAGTTCAAGTGATACACTGAGATAGAATCATATTTATTTGGATTATTAAATTCGTCATTATATTTCTGAGCCGAAAAATAGCCTGATGTAGGCAGGTAGGCCTATTTAGAATATTTGTTATATTAATATTTGGATCCACTGCTGAGAAAAAATTATTTACAGATATATCTTCCAAAAAGTCATTATATAGTTATATAATTAGTTAGTAGTTAATTGGTTGTTATATATAATTAGTCAAAAATTAATTATTCTCGTCATCATGAAGTGGAAAAATGTGTGGGTCGTCCCCACTCTGCCACTAACACCGACAAATGGAAATTCCTCGCGGCAATGGATACACATCTCGGATGAATAATTATTTATATTACCATTATTACTTGATTGGAAAAAATATATTGGTAAATGATAGCCGCATTGAATATGAAAATTCCCTCCACACATGTTACTGACATGTATGGAAGGACGGGGGGGGGGGGTGATTCAAAATAACACCACGTGTACGAGTCTTTACAGTAGCCTTTACAGTAGTCTTATAAGAGAAAGCACAGGTAGTTCAGTGACTGGCTGACTGGAGCAAGGTGATAACATAGTAAAAAAAACGAAATTAACCGTAACTACAATGTAATTACCGGTACATGAAATAGTTCATGTGTAATTAATAACAGTTTAGCCTAAATAACTAATAATGAGAAACAATCCGGTACTAGCTGACTAGTACTTACATAACTTTACATTCATATTAGTTTAACTTTACTTTCATTTAATTAGTTAACCATTCAGCCCTTTATTTACTTTCATAACAGTTTAACGTAGAATAACTACAAAAATAATGAGAAACAATTATGAATTAGGCGGTCCTACAAATTGCTCAAAAAAACACAAAATTACCCAAAAATACACAAAAAACACAAAAATTTACCCAAAAAAACACAATATTACCCAAAAAAACTTACCCAAAAAGACACAAATAATGTATATCCTATAAAAAGGTATAAACTGATAAGTTATTGAGGTTCCTCCTATGTGTTTCGGTATCGGTCTGTCGTAGTGCGATTTACAGATTTAGTATTTTGGTTAGGTTAGATATTGAATAGGCCATACTGCCATACAGCCATACGTACATAGCAATACGACTGAAGGCCTACGGCAGTACGGTCGCAGTACATGTCGCAGTGTCCGAGTGGATACGGCGCCTGAACTGCTTACACAATAGTGTTTGGTGGCGCAGGTTCGAATCCGACTAAAGGCTGTAGAAATTTCGCACTGTTGTGTCCCTAGGCAAGACACTTTAGACATTAGTGCCTACGTCAACCCAGCGGTATAATGGGAACCTGGCTTTGCTGGGGTAATGATAATACTGTAATAAAAGCGCTTTGAGTATGCTGAGCATAGAAAAGCGCTATATAAATAACCAATATTATTATTATTATTATTATTATTATTAGGCCTACTGTATTACGGGCTACGATCTGACGATGTCGACTCCGAATCAGCTAAGTCAGTACTGCAGTAAGTAGCGGAACCGTACTGGTGTACTGTCAGACTGTAGCTGTAGGTCAGTAGGTAGGCGTAGGCCAACCATCAGCAGTTGCAAAAATAAGACTGTAACCTGTGTTCTTTGGTTATCATTTATTGTTTTGGTTAGAAAAACCTGCTACTGTAACCTGCTCCTTTCCATTAATTAAGAAATCTGGTTTAGTATGCTGTCTGGCAGTCTGGGTAGGCCTACCGGTGGCGGTGGCCGTGGCAGTAGGTCATTACAGCATTAAATGAATCTTCAAATGAACAAAATGTAATATTTTGAAAAAAGTGAAAACTGAAAAGTGAAACTCTCCTTACAGTTAACCTAAATCTTATAGTATTTACATTGCAGCATTGTCTGATTGTTTATGAAAAAAAAAATTTTTTTTGGTCTTTTTGGGTACCGGTACGGGTACATAGTTTTTTGTGTATTGTGTTTTTTGTGTACGGTATTTCTGTGTTTTTTTGTGTTTTTTTGACTTTTTTTGGGTATTTTTGTGTTTTTTTTTGGGTAATATTGTGTTTTTTTGGCTGTTTGGGTAATTCGTAGGACAGTAGGACCCACAATTAGGCTCGTATATAACTTATATTACATATTAGTTACCGTAATTGTTCTTTTCACGTAGGCTATATAGGCTAACTTCTCTTTCATATTAGTTGTTATTTTCGGTTAGTTTAACCCTACAATCTGGAATTGGAATTTGGAATTGGAATTTTTTATTTGACATTAAATCAGTTAAAAACAAGCACTAAAGATAGCATTAAAATATAACATACTGACATATGAAGTGTAAGGAAAAGGTAAAGGTAACAAACCAATGTACAGTAGGCCTATGGTATTCAACATGTCCTAGAAAAAGTATTTTAACGGAAAACAATACAAAACAAACATAGATAAATAAAATGACCTTCAATAAATTTTAAACACCATTTACAACATAATTATGGTAAGACATTTCTATTTCAGGATTTAGGGCCAACAATACGAGATACGGACCGATACGAGATGAAAGGTGTAAGTGCAGCAACTATAAAAATTATTGAAATTTTACTAAAAATTATTGTAATTATGATAAGGGATTTAGGACCATACGAAGACAGTGGATACGAGGTGCAAGGTATAAATAAAAGAAACAACAACAGAATAATTATAAAAACGTTCGACATCGACACCAATAAAATCTATTCTGACAATAACTACCGAAATTAATATGATTAAAATATAATCCAGATTAATTATAATACTGTAATACTGTCTACTTACCCTTATTATTATTTTACTCCATTCTAAAAAAAGTTAAACAATGACTTAGCCGTAAAAATTCTAAATTCAGAAACTTAAACTCAGACAGTCCTAGCTCAGTACTGCAGTAGCTGCCTAGCACTTTCAGTCAGTCAATACAGCAGTCAGGCAGTATTTGCCACAACAGTTCTGCAGTTCTGACAGTCTGAGTTGGAATTGGAATTGGAATTTTTTATTAGACGTCAAATCAGCTAAAATTTACGTCAAATCAACTAAAATTTACGTAATTAAAATATGAACATTGACGATAACATAATAAAATAGTTAACAGAACAACAAAAGTACCGACAAGCCAATGCAAAGACCTTCAATCAGATATATATTAATTGTTCATTAAGCATCTGTACTGTACTGTATTGTATATTTATATAGAATATTGAAATATGTTACTGAAAATAAAATGGTCCAATTTAAAATAGGATAGAAATGACTGTACTGTATGTTTATAAAAAGGAAAATATTTTAATATGTTACTGAACTGAAAATACGATGGGCAGATAATATACGTAGTTGCACGGGGTATCTAAAACATTGAGTAATAATGATTTGTCGTCGAGGATAGCCCCATGAGACTGCGTCTCGTTTCCATGGGTGTCCTCGCTGTGTGATGAAAATCTTATTGTTGTAATAAGTCCTTGAGTAAGATAAAAATTAAATTAATATAAGTAGTTAGTAGTAGTATGTCTGTCTGTTTTTGTCTGATATTTAAAATTTTTAAAAATATGTTTTTTCAGATAAAAATCAATAATAAATACAGTAGATCTCATATCGGGAGTAGATGATAAATTAAAGAGGAATATCACACAAATACAAATATAATACATACACGAAGTGGGGCCTTCGCGCAGCACGTGACTTAAATTTAATTTAAGTACTAATTCGAAAGTATTACTGTATTAGCAAATTTTAAGCAGATTTCGCCTAATCACTTTTTACCTCTTTCATTTCTATTCAGACATTTCTGACTCTAGCGGTATAGTGAGAACTGAAGATGGATTAGGGTCTCCAGCCCCACAAAGACACAGCCTATGGATGAATAGTACATACGTACATCGGCCAAGTTTCATCTTGAATAACGGATAACGAAATGAGAGACGGATCTCACTTTCAGAAATTTCGTCGTATAGCGGCAGACCGATTAAATCTCCCCCCCCCCCCCCCCCCCCCCACAAAGACGCAGCATGTGGTCCAGAATATATGGCAAGATTCAGCTTAAACTGATTAAAATCAATGAGACGGGAGAATCTATTCACTTTCAGGCATAAAGTAGTCCTATAGCGGGTGACTGTTGAACTGATTTTCAACAAAACAAATTTTCAACTTGGCAGCTTTAAATTCGACAAAGTTATAAGCATGTCAATATCATAACGACGACAACGATTTCACTTTCAGACATTTGGCCCTCTAGCGGCAGACTGGAGAACTGCAGATGAATTCGCCTCCTTTGAAAGTCACAGCTAATGGTCTAATACATATCTGCCAAGTTTCAGCTTAAACAGATTAAAAGCAAAGAAATGGGAGGGCATTTAATGTTTAGACATGTGGCCCTCTAGCGGGAGACCATTGCACTGATGGTGTCTGAAAGTCTCTCAAAAATCTCAACTTTAGCTCATATTGATACCTACAAATTTTCAACTTGGCAGCTTTAAATCCGACAAAGTTATTAGCATGTCAAAATCGTAACGACGACGACGACGACAACGACGACGACGACGACAACTATTTGCATAAATTGACCCACCCCCTAACAGTGTCAATTCGCTAAGGCTCCGCCAACTTCGTGGCTCGCCCCACATACAATAATAATACATACGTGAATATAATACATACAATACGAATATAATAATTATTTACACTAGTATCAAACAGAACCGAACATTTAGAGGGAAATAAAAATATTGAAATGGCAGTGGCATAAAAAAATACAAACAGATACATAGAAAGAGTAATATATTATGGCATTGAGGTTTTTTAGAACAACACAATAAAAATAAGAAGGGGCAATTTAGACACAAATATAAAGTTCGTACTGTATGAAATATTGGAATGCAGTTTAAAAGGGAAAAAAAATGGTTAAATTCTTAGGAATTTAATAATAATAATAATAATAAAATAAATTTGTATAGCGCCAAATTTACAATAATTAAACAGTACGCTAAGGCGCTTAAGTCACTATCTAGAGATATTGGTACATAGCGATAAAGTACGATAAACGAATATAAGAAACTCAATTAATGCACCAAATACAGACAAATTAGTGATAAAGTAAAATATTTTGGATATTAAAACGGACAAGTAAGCGATATGTAAAATATATGATAAATATATGTCATAAAAAATATGTAAAATATTTAGAGCATTAAAATAAAACCGGCAAATTTTGATAACGTTACACAATTGGGGCATTAAAAACAGGCAGATATGTGACACGACAACGATCAGCATAAGTTCAGTGATACAGTCCCGCTCACCAACAGAGTGCCATCGGATCCGATCGGATCCAACACACTCCGACAGCTTCAAACAAGCACAATGCTAACCTACGGAGATTTAGTACTGTTTGATTCTGTTGGAGAAAATATTTCCAACAAGTTTAGTCTGTTGGAGCCCATCTGAATCTGTCTGAAATCCGTCTGAAAGTGTTTGAAATTTCTGTTGGATGTTGTTGGAAGCTATCTGAAGTTGTCTGAAGTTGTTTGAAGTTGTCTGAAATTGTCTGAAACTGTTTGAAGTTGTCTGAAGATGTTTGACGCCATCGGAATTTGTTGGAATTTGCCAATGCCTTACAAAAGCGTAGTTCATTAACAAAATGTCAATCTCTTTAACTCTCAATTTGAAGTGATTGTGAGGGTGTGCTATTGTCAATTATAAACCGAAACAAAGATTTGTTTCATTTAACAATTTTTATTTACATAATTATGTCGTTAATTATATCAATTAATTAACTAGAATGCATAAACGAATAATAAATTCCTATAATATAAATTCCGATAAATGAATATAATAACACCTACACGTTTTTAATTCCTTAATTTAATTAGAAATGTAAATAATTCTATAAATATATTAGTTTCTTTGACGTAGGGCACTAAATACTGCACATAAACAGATATAAACACAAACAGATTAAGCAAACAGTAAATATAATTACAATGAGTGAAAAAAATATTTTTGGTTAATTTTATTAGTTGTGTTGAAAGAGCATCGAAATGAAAAGGTTTGCACGTAATACTTCTAGCCCAACTATTTTTTCGCGCACCTGCCCTATTTGAGTAAATTACATTCACACACTCAAAAGTTATTGCAACTTTAGTCTCTGCAAGGCGAACTTCGAAACGGAACTCCATATCCAATATTGGTTTGTAGTTAAGCGGTTGAAGT
>JAUCBJ010006181.1:0-22797 GCA_032718475.1 Nemertoderma westbladi | reverse complement strand
AATTTTTATTTTGCGGATCATATTATGTTTATTCATGGAAATTCAGCGTAAATTTACATAATACATGCCCAACAAAAGGAACATTAGGGAAGTGTAAGTAGCAAATTGGTTATGTTCCAGAATAATTTAATTAATTTCACAGTGATTCAATTGGAAATGAGTAATATTTACATCGGCGTGTTACTCATTAGTTGTAATATCTCGGAAACTAGAAGTCGCATCAAATTGTAAATATATCAAAAACTTCACGATATATTAAGGAAACTGATGTAAAAAAATTATACAACTCCACTGCAAGGAAATTTCATAATTTCAATTAATGTTAGCGAAGATTTTTCACATAATTAAATTGTGATTGCTTGATTTTAGGTGTAATTAATATATTTGTTTTAGTTTAAAAACCACTATAGTTTATAATATAACAAATCTATTTTTTGGGATAAGGGTTTTTGAGGTCGATAAATCCGATGGGCGAGGTTACATCCACCCGTTTAGTAGAGAAGTTGTGTAAATAAGCTCCCGGTATTGTACCAGTAAAATTGGTATTAAATATGGTTAAGGGGTACACCATTTTGGTCGAAAATATGTCGAAATTTTTTTATGGTCTATTATAATGTACCATTGACTGGTGTTTCCAAATCTGAAAACCGCTATTTAATAGCTCTTTTAGTTTTCAAGTTATAACAATTTCCATTTAGGGATTCCAATTGAAATTACTATTACTATGTATAATGAAAGGTCGATTATCTCGAAATATTTTTTTTATGAAATTGTCAACTTCAAAGCCCTACTACTTCTACAATTTTTGAGTAATTAGTCTGAAACTTTCTGTGGGTGTCTAAATAGCCACCCTGCATAAAAGTATCAGACAACTTTTCGAAATTTTTGTTAATAAAATTTAATACTATTTATAACAAACCTAAAAATTAGTATAAATTTGCAGCGCCACCTGGCGGTGCAGAATTATTTTCACAAAATTTCGCCTGATAGTTATGTTGCCCCATCTTTGGTCTATCATATAAAAAAACTTTCATGTGATTAGATTCAAAAGTGTAAAAGCCTTAGGGTTTTAAGCGCAACCAAGTTTTTTTTATTGTTAACTAGTATTAACAAATATTAAATTGCAAAGAAAAAAATTTTTTCTGACCTGTCATGTAGAATAGCATCTTAGGCACCTATATGCCAAATTTTAGCCAAAACCAAACAATTTTGAAACGCTGAGAATGATAAATCGAAGAGTTGTCCAAAAATGGTGTACCCCCCCTTAAATGATTAGACAAATTTCCGTTGCTCTGGAAACTAAACTGGTAACTATCTAGAAGTGCATACTTCAGTCAATCGATAGTCATTAGAGTAAAGATTGTCTGTACCAAATTTGGAGAAAATCCCACCAATAGACCCCTTGTTGCTATGTAAAATCCATGTTGGAAACCGGAAATTGAAAGTGATCCGCATAATATATTTTTATAGACTTTTTGGGGGTAAAATATAGGTAATGTAGAATAAAAAAAATTGGTTTGGATAAATTGCGATTTTGTTATTGGTTTACCCCCTTTTCGGCTAGATTGACTCGCCTATACCTTTAATGCTTGCATGGACCCTTCTTTATCCAAAACTTTCTTAAATTTATTGTTAACTTATTATTGAATATCCGTTGCCCTAACAACCCTTAAATGGTAGAGCAATAATCTAATAATGGCTGATAAATTGCAGTAAATAATATAATCAATTCATAACCGTTCTTGACACAGTACTACCTTAAAGTATGTTAACTATTAATATAGTTATTACTATATTAATATAATTTAAACAGTAAATAGTTAGTAAATATAAAGCTTTTTTCCCTCACCTCATGGCTGACCCCATTGTCTATGTGGTGAGACTTTGGGAGCGGTGTGGAGGAGTGCCCCCCCCCCCCCTACGCCCTGCTGGTAAGTAGAACTTAAACACTTTCACTTTCTGTTATGAAGAAATAAATTAAAGAGAAAAAGGCAGACAACTTCAATGGATTTATCATTTGGATGGATTGATAAATCTCTCTTTCCGTCTGTATTTTTAGATTCAGTAGAAATTCCTGAAGAACAAGCTGAAATTCTTGGGAAAAATATAGAAGCTGAGATTCGACTAATATCTACCAATTGGAACACATTAAAAGAATCAATTAACCTATCACAGAGACGCATCGATGATGTCAGACCTGTTAGTTCATCGTAAAAGTACATTATCTTAAAAATTCATTGGTAAAGGCCAAAGGCCGAGAGGTAACAATATTATAAAAAATATGTTATAAATAAATGAGACAGACGGAAGTTATTGGTCCACGATTGGGAGCTCTAAGCTGTTTGGTTGGGAGCTCTAAGCGGTTTGAGTGGGAGCTCTAAGCTGTTTGGTTGGGAGCTCTAAGCTGTTTGGTTGGGAGCTCTAAGCTGTTTGAGTGGGAGCTCTAAGCTGTTTGAGTGGGAGCTCTAAGCTGTTTGATTGGGAGCTCTAAGCTGTTTGGTTGGGAGCTCTAAGCTGTTTGAGTGGGAGCTCTAAGCTGTTTGAGTGGGAGCTCTAAGCTGTTTGAGTGGGAGCTCTAAGCTGTTTGGTTGGGAGCTCTAAGCTGTTTGGTTGGGAGCTCTAAGCTGTTTGATTGGGAGCTCTAAGCTGTTTGATTGGGAGCTCTAAGCTGTTTGGTTGGGAGCTCTAAGCTGTTTGGTTGGGAGCTCTAAGCTGTTTGAGTGGGAGCTCTAAGCTGTTTGGTTGGGAGCTCTAAGCTGTTTGGTTGGGAGCTCTAAGCTGTTTGATTGGGAGCTCTAAGCTGTTTGGTTGGGAGCTCTAAGCTGTTTGGTTGGGAGCTCTAAGCTGTTTGGTTGGGAGCTCTAAGCTGTTTGAGTGGGAGCTCTAAGCTGTTTGAGTGGGAGCTCTAAGCTGTTTGATTGGGAGCTCTAAGCTGTTTGGTTGGGAGCTCTAAGCTGTTTGAGTGGGAGCTCTAAGCTGTTTGAGTGGGAGCTCTAAGCTGTTTGAGTGGGAGCTCTAAGCTGTTTGGTTGGGAGCTCTAAGCTGTTTGGTTGGGAGCTCTAAGCTGTTTGGTTGTGAGCTCTAAGCTGTTTGATTGGGAGCTCTAAGCTGTTTGAGTGGGAGCTCTAAGCTGTTTGGTTGGGAGCTCTAAGCTGTTTGGTTGGGAGCTCTAAGCTGTTAGATTGGGAGCTCTAAGCTGTTTGGTTGGGAGCTCTAAGCTGTTTGGTTGGGAGCTCTAAGCTGTTTGATTGGGAGCTCTAAGCTGTTTGATTGGGAGCTCTAAGCTGTTTGAGTGGGAGCTCTAAGCTGTTTGAATGGGAGCTCTAAGCTGTTTGAGTGGGGGCTCTAAGCTGTTTGAGTGGGAGCTCTAAGCTGTTTGATTGGGAGCTCTAAGCTGTTTGATTGGGAGCTCTAAGCTGTTTGATTGGGAGCTCTAAGCTGTTTGAGTGGGAGCTCTAAGCTGTTTGAATGGGAGCTCTAAGCTGTTTGAGTGGGAGCTCTAAGCTGTTTGAGTGGGGGCTCTAAGCTGTTTGAGTGGGAGCTCTAAGCTGTTTGATTGGGAGCTCTAAGCTGTTTGAGTGGGAGCTCTAAGCTGTTTGAGTGGGAGCTCTAAGCTGTTTGATTGGGAGCTCTAAGCTGTTTGAGTGGGAGCTCTAAGCTGTTTGAGTGGGAGCTCTAAGCTGTTTGATTGGGAGCTCTAAGCTGTTTGAGTGGGAGCTCTAAGCTGTTTGAGTGGGAGCTCTAAGCTGTTTGAGTGGGAGCTCTAAGCTGTTTGATTGGGAGCTCTAAGCTGTTTGAGTGGGAGCTCTAAGCTGTTTGAGTGGGAGCTCTAAGCTGTTTGATTGGGAGCTCTAAGCTGTTTGAGTGGGAGCTCTAAGCTGTTTGAGTGGGAGCTCTAAGCTGTTTGATTGGGAGCTCTAAGCTGTTTGAGTGGGAGCTCTAAGCTGTTTGAGTGGGAGCTCTAAGCTGTTTGATTGGGAGCTCTAAGCTGTTTGAGTGGGAGCTCTAAGCTGTTTGAGTGGGAGCTCTAAGCTGTTTGAGTGGGAGCTCTAAGCTGTTTGAGTGGGAGCTCTAAGCTGTTTGATTGGGAGCTCTAAGCTGTTTGAGTGGGAGCTCTAAGCTGTTTGATTGGGAGCTCTAAGCTGTTTGAGTGGGAGCTCTAAGCTGTTTGAGTGGGAGCTCTAAGCTGTTTGAGTGGGAGCTCTAAGCTGTTTGATTGGGAGCTCTAAGCTGTTTGAGTGGGAGCTCTAAGCTGTTTGATTGGGAGCTCTAAGCTGTTTGAGTGGGAGCTCTAAGCTGTTTGAGTGGGAGCTCTAAGCTGTTTGAGTGGGAGCTCTAAGCTGTTTGATTGGGAGCTCTAAGCTGTTTGATTGTGAGCTCTAAGCTGTTTGATTGGGAGCTCTAAGCTGTTTGGTTGGGAGCTCTAAGCTGTTTGGTTGGGAGCTCTAAGCTGTTTGGTTGGGAGCTCTAAGCTGTTTGATTTTATTTGTATTTTTCGTGTTTTTAGAAAATGCAAATTTTCCAATCGGAGATGGATAATATAACCACTGCTATGTCTGACGCTGAAGCTGTGCGGTTGTCATGGCTACCCATTGATGACGTCATGGTAGATGAATTTTCTGAACATGCAGATACTGTCAAGGTTGGACATACACACTTATTATTAATTTAATAAATATTAGTATATTTAAATTGCATAAATTATATAAATATTTATGACTCTAATTACACTTTTCAAATCGAAATAATACGTGTAAATGTCACTTTATTAAATACCAAGCAATGTATAAAATATATTACAAAGTAAACTTTAGTTCTAAAATGTCTACATTAATTGCTAAAAAGTGACTGTAAACGTATTTTCAGATTAATTTTTTGTTTTTTTTTATAACGTTTCTTTTATGTAATCAGAATGTTTGACTTTTAATTAGCTTAAATATTTATATATTTAGTTACTAATTAATATTTCATTACAGAGATTCAGTGAACAAGTTGCCCCTATCTACCAATCACTGGCGAGACTGTCAGATCTGGCGTCCCAATTCGACAAATACGACGTCCAAATATCACCGAGCAGCACCGCAGTTTTGGAAACCTTGTACGCGAGATGGCACTCCATACAGACCTCCATCAACGAACGGTTACAAAGACTCACAGAGACTCAGTTTCCTGATCCCAGACTCCTATTGGCTGGGGCCGTAGAGTTGCCATGGGAACGAGCCGTTTCTTCCAATAAGGTGCCATACTTTATCAAGTGAGTAATTTCCTTATTTGTTTTTTAAATATCTTACGATAAATACAGCTATAATTATTAGTGTAGTATTAAAAAGGGACAGTCATTTTAAAGTGTCTATTAACTATAATTAACTAATGTCACGTTCCAGCCACACGAACGAAACTACGCAATGGGATCATCCTAAATTCCAGTCACTGATGGATTCCATGTCCGACCTAAATGAGGTCCGATTCTCCGCCTACAGAACCGGGATGAAACTGAGAAAATTACAGAAAGGACTCGGATGTTAGTAAAATCGGAAATTGCAGTGACAGAATGACAGACGTGTCTGTTAGTTGGTATAAACAAACAGACAGACATTCGTGTCTGTTTATGTTTAATTGTTTGTATTTCCTGCTGTTTATATTTGTTTTCTATTTTTTTTTCCTGAAACTATTTAATTCTCTTTTCCAGTCGACCTCGTCTCACTCAATACTGCACTCCAAGTATTTGAACGAAATCTCCAGCAGCTAAACCCTCCGGTTGACAACGACCGTCTATTGGATATTCCCCAAATAGTTGCCATAGCACTGGATTTGCTGCAGCCAATCCAAGCGATTGAATCCACGTTAAATCAGCAAGCTGATATTCTCCTTAATTGGATTCTCAATACATATGACCCGTTAGTTATCACTTACTAGCTGGTTGAATTATTTGGTTTTTACCCCCTGAGTTATCACGTATTACTCCAGAAACATCGTTTTAATTTTGTTTACTTTTTATGTTGCAGATCTCGGTTTGGTAAAGTTCGTTGTTTATCTCTAAAGGTCGCCATAGTAGCTTTGTGTAGGGCTCATCTAGAGGATAAATACCGATGTAAGTCAGTGTGTAACTTTGTTTCATTTTATACGTAAAAATTATTCAATGTTGTTCAATTGTTTTTCAATTTGTTGTAATTATGCAATAATAATTTCGAAGCATATTATTATGCAATAATAATATGTTTAAATAGTATAAAGTGTAATTAAGGAAAGTGTTAAAGTTGCTCAACTTAGTTTAATATATTTTCTTTAGATTTCTTCCGTCAGATCGCTCTCGCTCAGGGCGATATTGACCAACGCAGTCTCGGAATATTGCTACACGATTTAATTCAAATTCCCCGCCAACTGGGGGAAGTTGCTTCCTTTGGTGGAACCAACGTAGAACCCAGTGTAAGGAGTTGCTTTGAATTGGTTAGTTCTCCATCCTAATATTTGCGAATTAAACGAGGAACCTTTTTTGGTAACTTTACTATTGTTATAATGTGAATTATGACTTTATTAACTTGTTTGGTTGGTTTATTGTAGGGCGGCCGAAGCAATAAAGCGGACTGTAATCAATTCCTAGACTGGATGCAACAGGAACCCCAGTCGATGGTGTGGATGCCAGTTCTGCATCGGTTCAGTGCTGCAGAGACAGCCAAACACCAAGCAAAGTGCAATATATGTGAGTGCAAACACCAAGCATAGTGCATTATATGTGACTGCAAACACCAAGCATAGTGCATTATATGTGAGTGCAAACACCAAGCAAAGTGTGTTATATATGAGTGCAAACACCAATCTAAGTGCAAAATATTTGTGTGCAAACACCAAGCAAAGTGCATTATATGTGAGTGCAAACACCAAGCATAGTGCATTATATGTGACTGCAAACACCAAGCAAAGTGCATTATATGTGAGTGCAAACACCAAGCATAGTGCATTATATGTGACTGCAAACACCAAGCAAAGTGCATTATATGTGAGTGCAAACACCAAGCATAGTGCATTATATGTGACTGCAAACACCAAGCAAAGTGAAATATAGGTGAGCGCAAACACCAATCAAAGTGCAATATAGGTGAGCGCAAACACCAATCAAAGTGCAATATATGTGAGTGCAAACACAAAGCATAGTGCATTATATGTGACTGCAAACACCAAGCAAAGTGAAATATAGGTGAGCGCAAACACCAATCAAAGTGCAATATATGTGAGTGCAAACTCCAAGCAAAGTGCAATATATGTGAGTGCAAACACCAAGCAAAGTGCAATATATGTGAGTGCAAACTCCAAGCAAAGTGCAATATATGTGAGTGCAAACACCAAGCAAAGTGCAATATATGTGAGTGCAAACACCAAGCAAAGTGTGTTTTATATGAGTGCAAACACCAATCGAAGTGCAAAATATGTGTGTGCAAACACCAAGCAAAGTGCAATATATGTGAGTGCAATATATGTGAGTGCAAACACCAAGCAAAGTGCAATATATGTGAGCGCAAACACCAAGCAAAGTGCATTATATGTGAGCGCAAACACCAAGCAAAGTGCAATATATGTGAGTACAAACACCAAGCATAGTGCATTATGTGAGTGCAAACACCAAGCAAAGTGCAATATATGTGAGTGCAAACACCAAGCAAAGTACAATATATGTGAGTGCAATATATGTGAGTGCAAACACCAAGCAAAGTGCAATATATGTGAGTGCAAACACCAATCAAAGTGTAATATATGTGAATGCAAACACCAAGCAAAGTGCAATATATGTGAATGCAAACACCAAGCAAAGCGCAATATATGTGAGAGCATACCATACACCAAGCAAAGTGCGTAATATATGAGTGCAAACGACAACATTAATGTAAAGGAAACATAGTGTCACCTATCAAAATCTAATATCAAATGTATTATAACTTTTTGTTTGGCACAGCTTTGCAAGGTTGGCACTGACGTCCAGGTGGGATCTAACTGGTGACCTCCGTGTTGGAAATCTGACGCTCTAACCATTCAGCTAGCGGCTGAAGTAAAAGATAGACCTGGAAATACTACCTGATACCTGATGTCCGCAATGATTAATCACGGCCACAATGATTGATTATACACTCTAACTACTAATTTAGGCAGGATAGTTACCCGTAGATAAATGCGACCCGTACCGGTACAGTATGGTTGAGCACAGTAGCAGCAGATGCTCGTATTGACAGATGGGAGGCCATGAGGAGGTAAATTGCGGACACACAAGGTATCAGATAGTATTTCCAGGTCTATCTTTTACCTGAGCCACTATTTGAAAGGTTAAAGCGTCAGACTTCCAACCCGGAGGTCACCAGTAAAAACTGTGCCCAACAAAACGTTATAATAATAGGAAACCACTCATTCACCCATAATACCAATAATAAATTATAAAAATATCATATGTATTTTATATCACACGCCATACATTTATTTTCATTATTAATTTTAGGTAAACTCTTCCCTATTATTGGCTTCCGTTACCGCTGTTTGAAATGTTTTAATTTTGATTTGTGTCAAAGTTGTTTCTATTCTGGACGAAGAGCGAAGAATCATAAATTGAACCACCCAATGCAGGAATACTGCACCACTGTGAGTGAGCCACACCCAATGCAGGAATACTGCACCACTATGAGTGAGCCACACCCAATGCAGGAATACTGCACCACTGTGAGTGAGCCACCGTCTATACAGGAATACTGCACCACTGTGAGTGAGCCACACCCAATGCAGGAATACTGCACCACTATGAGTGAGCCACACCCAATGCAGGAATACTGCACCACTGTGAGTGAGCCACACCCAATGCAGGAATACTGCACCACTGTGAGTGAGCCACCGCCTATACAGGAATACTGCACCACTGTGAGTGAGCCACACCCAATGCAGGAATACTGCACCACTATGAGTGAGCCACACCCAATGCAGGAATACTGCACCACTGTGAGTGAGCCACACCCAATGCAGGAATACTGCACCACTGTGAATGAGCCACACCCAATGCAGGAATACTGCACCACTGTGAGTGAGCCACACTCAATGCAGGAATACTGCACCACTGTGAGTGAGCCACCGTCTATACAGGAATACTGCACCACTGTGAGTGAGCCACACCCAATGCAGTAATACTGCACCACTGTGAATGAGCCACACCCAATGCAGGAATACTGCACCACTGTGAGTGAGCCACCGTCTATACAGGAATACTGCACCACTGTGAGTGAGCCACACCCAATGCAGGAATACTGCACCACTATGAGTGAGCCACACCCAATGCAGGAATACTGCACTGCACCACTGTGAGTGAGCCACACCCAATGCAGGAATACTGCACCACTGTGAGTGAGCCACACCCAATGCAGGAATACTGCACCACTGTGAATGAGCCACACCCAATGCAGGAATACTGCACCACTGTGAGTGAGCCACACTCAATGCAGGAATACTGCACCACTGTGAGTGAGCCACCGTCTATACAGGAATACTGCACCACTGTGAGTGAGCCACACCCAATGCAGGAATACTGCACCACTGTGAATGAGCCACACCCAATGCAGGAATACTGCACCACTGTGAGTGAGCCACCGTCTATACAGGAATACTGCACCACTGTGAGTGAGCCACACCCAATGCAGGAATACTGCACCACTATGAGTGAGCCACACCCAATGCAGGAATACTGCACCACTGTGAGTGAGCCACACCCAATGCAGGAATACTGCACCAATATGAGTGAGCCACACCCAATGCAGGAATACTGCACCACTGTGAATGAGCCACACCCAATGCAGGAATACTGCACCACTGTGAGTGAGCCACACTCAATGCAGGAATACTGCACCACTGTGAGTGAGCCATACCCAATGCAGGAATACTGCACCACTGTGAGTGAGCCATACCCAATGCAGGAATACTGCACCACTGTGAGTGAGCCACCGTCTATACAGGAATACTGCACCACTGTGAATGAGCCACACCCAATGCAGGAATACTGCACCACTGTGAGTGAGCCATACCCAATTCAGGAATACTGCACCACTGTGAGTGAGCCACACCCAATGCAGGAATACTGCACCACTGTGAGTGAGCCACACCCAATGCAGGAATACTGCACCACTGTGAGTGAGCCACACCCAATGCAGGAATACTGCACCACTGTGAGTGAGCCACACCCAATGCAGGAATACTGCACCACTGTGAGTGAGCCACACCCAAAGCAGGAATACTGCACCACTGTGTGTGAGCCACACTCAATGCAGGAATACTGCACCACTGTGAGTGAGCCATACCCAATGCAGGAATACTGCACCACTGTGAGTGAGCCACCGTCTATACAGGAATACTGCACCACTGTGAGTGAGCCACTGCCTATACAGGAATACTGCACCACTGTGAGTGAGCCATACCCAATGCAGGAATACTGCACCACTGTGAGTGAGCCATACCCAATGCAGGAATACTGCACCACTGTGTGTGAGCCACACTCAATGCAGGAATACTGCACCACTGTGAGTGAGCCATACCCAATGCAGGAATACTGCACCACTGTGAGTGAGCCACCGTCTATACAGGAATACTGCACCACTGTGAGTGAGCCACTGCCTATACAGGAATACTGCACCACTGTGAGTGAGCCACACCCAATGCAGGAATACTGCACCACTGTGAGTGAGCCACACCCAATGCAGGAATACTGCACCACTGTGAGTGAGCCACCGTCTATACAGGAATACTGCACCACTGTGAGTGAGCCACTGCCTATACAGGAATACTGCACCACTGTGAGTGAGCCATACCCAATGCAGGAATACTGCACCACTGTGAGTGAGCCATACCCAATGCAGGAATACTGCACCACTGTGAGTGAGCCACACTCAATGCAGGAATACTGCACCACTGTGAGTGAGCCATACCCAATGCAGGAATACTGCACCACTGTGAGTGAGCCACCGTCTATACAGGAATACTGCACCACTGTGAGTGAGCCACACCCAATGCAGGAATACTGCACCACTGTGAGTGAGCCACACCCAATGCAGGAATACTGCACCACTGTGAGTGAGCCACACCCAATGCAGGAATACTGCACCACTGTGAGTGAGCCACACCCAATGCAGGAATACTGCACCACTGTGAGTGAGCCACCGTCTATACAGGAATACTGCACCACTGTGAGTGAGCCACTACCTATACAGGAATACTGCACCACTGTGAGTGAGCCACACCCAATGCAGGAATACTGCACCACTGTGAGTGAGCCACCGTCTATACAGGAATACTGCACCACTGTGAGTGAGCCACTACCTATACAGGAATACTGCACCACTGTGAGTGAGCCATACGCAATGCAGGAATACTGCACCACTGTGAATGAGCCACACCCAATGCAGGAATACTGCACCACTGTGAGTGAGCCACACCCAATGCAGGAATACTGCACCACTGTGAGTGAGCCACACCCAATGCAGGAATACTGCACCACTGTGAGTGAGCCATACCCAATGCAGGAATACTGCACCACTGTGAGTGAGCCATACCCAATGCAGGAATACTGCACCACTGTGAGTGAGCCACACTCAATGCAGGAATACTGCACCACTGTGAGTGAGCCACACTCAATGCAGGAATACTGCACCACTGTGAGTGAGCCATACCCAATGCAGGAATACTGCACCACTGTGAGTGAGCCACCGTCATATACAGGAATACTGCACCACTGTGAGTGAGCCACACCCAATACAGGAATACTGCACCACTGTGAGTGAGCCACCGTCTATACAGGAATACTGCACCACTGTGAGTGAGCCACACCCAATGCAGGAATACTGCACCACTGTGAGTGAGCCACACCCAATGCAGGAATACTGCACCACTGTGAAGTGAGCCATACCCAATGCAGGAATACTGCACCACTGTGAGTGAGCCACACCCAATGCAGGAATACTGCACCACTGTGAGTGAGCCATACCCAATGCAGGAATACTGCACCACTGTGAGTGAGCCACACCCAATGCAGGAATACTGCACCACTGTGAGTGAGCCACCGTCTATACAGGAATACTGCACCACTGTGAGTGAGCCATACCCAATGCAGGAATACTGCACCACTGTGAGTGAGCCATACCCAATACAGGAATACTGCACCACTGTGAGTGAGCAACCGTCTATACAGGAATACTGCACCACTGTGAGTGAGCCATACCCAATGCAGGAATACTGCACCACTGTGAGTGAGCCACACCCAATGCAGGAATACTGCACCACTGTGAGTGAGCCACACCCAATGCAGGAATACTGCACCACTGTGAGTGAGCCACACCCAATGCAGGAATACTGCACCACTGTGAGTGAGCCACACCCAATGCAGGAATACTGCACCACTGTGAGTGAGCCACACCCAATGCAGGAATACTGCACCACTGTGAGTGAGCCAACCGTCTATACAGGAATACTGCACCACTGTGAGTGAGCCATACCCAATGCAGGAATACTGCACCACTGTGAGTGAGCCACACCCAATGCAGGAATACTGCACCACTGTGAGTGAGCCACACCCAATGCAGGAATACTGCACCACTGTGAGTGAGCCACACCCAATGCAGGAATACTGCACCACTGTGAGTGAGCCAACCGTCTATACAGGAATACTGCACCACTGTGAGTGAGCCATACCCAATGCAGGAATACTGCACCACTGTGAGTGAGCCACACCCAATGCAGGAATACTGCACCACTGTGAGTGAGCCACACCCAATGCAGGAATACTGCACCACTGTGAGTGAGCCACACCCAAAGCAGGAATACTGCACCACTGTGAGTGAGCCACACCCAATGCAGGAATACTGCACCACTGTGAGTGAGCCACACCCAATGCAGGAATACTGCACCACTGTGAGTGAGCCACACCCAATGCAGGAATACTGCACCACTGTGAGTGAGCCACACCCAATGCAGGAATACTGCACCACTGTGAGTGAGCCACCGTCTATACAGGAATACTGCACCACTGTGAGTGAGCCACACCCAATGTAGGAATACTGCACCACTGTAGGTGAACCATACCTAATGCAGGAATACTGCACCACTGTGAATGAGCCACCGTCTATACAGGAATACTGCACCACTGTGAGTGAGCCACCGTCTATACAGGAATACTGCACCACTGTGAGTGAGCCACACCCAATGCAGGAATACTGCACCACTGTGAGTGAGCCACACCCAATGCAGGAATACTGCACCACTGTGAGTGAGCCATACCCAATGCAGGAATACTGCACCACTGTGAGTGAGCCACACCCAATGCAGGAATACGGCACCACTGTGAGTGAGCCACACTCAATGCAGGAATACTGCACCACTGTGAGTGAGCCACACCCAATGCAGGAATACTGCACCACTGTGAGTGAGCCATACCCAATGCAGGAATACTGCACCACTGTGAGTGAGCCACACCCAATGCAGGAATACTGCACCACTGTGAGTGAGCCACCGTCTACACAGGAATACTGCACCACTGTGAGTGAGCCATACCCAATGCAGGAATACGGCACTGCACCACTGTGAGTGAGCCACACCCAATGCAGGAATACTGCACCACTGTGAGTGAGCCACCGTCTATACAGGAATACTGCACCACTGTGAGTGAGCCATACCCAATGCAGGAATACTGCACTGCACCACTGTGAGTGAGCCACCCAATTTAGGAATACTGCACCCTGTACGTGAGCCACACCCAATGCAGGAATACTGCACCACTGTGAGTGAGCCACACCCAATGCAGGAATACTGCACCACTGTGAGTGAGCCACACCCAATGCAGGAATACTGCACCACTGTGAGTGAGCCACCGTCTATACAGGAATACTGCACCACTGTGAGTGAGCCACACCCAATGCAGGAATACTGCACCACTGTGAGTGAGCCATACCCAAGCAGGAATACTGCACCACTGTGAGTGAGCCATACCCAATGCAGGAATACTGCACCACTGTGAGTGAGCCACACCCAATGCAGGAATACTGCACCACTGTGAGTGAGCCACCGTCTATACAGGAATACTGCACCACTGTGAGTGAGCCACACCCAATGCAGGAATACTGCACCACTGTGAGTGAGCCATACCCAATGCAGGAATACTGCACCACTGTGAGTGAGCCATACCCAATGCAGGAATACTGCACCACTGTGAGTGAGCCACACCCAATGCAGGAATACTGCACCACTGTGAGTGAGCCACACCCAATGCAGGAATACTGCACCACTGTGAGTGAGCCACACCCAATGCAAGAATACTGCACCACTGTGAGTGAGCCACACCGAATGTAGGAATACTGCACCACTGTGAGTGAGCCACACCCAATGCAGGAATACTGCACCACTGTGAGTGAGCCACACCGAATGTAGGAATACTGCACCACTGTGAGTGAGCCACACCCAATGCAGGAATACTGCACCACTGTGAGTGAGCCACACCCAATGCAGGAATACTGCACCACTGTGAGTGAGCCACCGTCTACACAGGAATACTGCACCACTGTGAGTGAGCCACACCCAATGCAGGAATACTGCACCACTGTGAGTGAGCCACCGTCTATTCAGGAATACTGCACCACCACTATTATTTAGTAATGAGTACGCTTTAATCAATGACTAAACTATAATTCAACTCGACTGAACTAACTTTAACTAATTAATTATTGCTTTTAGACGACATCTGGTGAGGACGTCCGAGATTTCGCTCGAATATTTAAGAATAAATTTAAATCTAAAAGACACTATCAGAAGCACCCAAGGGTTGGTTACTTACCGGTGCAGTCAGTGCTGGAGGGAGATAGTGTGGATTCACCGCCGGTGATTGTTAACAGCACCGAAGTAGATAGTAATCAAGATGTACATTCTAGACTACAAATATTGGCCAATAGGTGAGTTTTACTAAAATTATAATATTAATTTAGTCAGAAACATGTGTGTGTGACTAATAGTGTTACACTGGAGAAGACATTTATACGAACGTTCACATGAGATGTTAATAATGTTGGCTGGCTGTCTTTATAATTCTGGACCACCCCGCCAGTCTGATTCTGTCTGCAGGCGCTCCTTCTGTGTTGGGTTATCAGTACTGGACCAATGGGATTAGTGTCTACCGCCTAGGATTAGAGGGAGTTGTTCATTCACACTTTACCACCACCACCATAATATAAAAACTTATTGCGCCTATGTTTAGAATAATATATAACATGGAATAATTGGTTACTTATTCAGCATACTGATTGATATAAAACTTGTAGCTGTAAAATAATAATAAATTAAAATAATTTATTTTGATTATGAACAAACAATGACGTCGCTATCTGTTATCCCTGTGCTATTCCTCCTTATGAGTGTTGTTATTGATCTTGGTGTGGATGCATTTAAAGCTGAAACCGAGTTGTACAATTACCTCATCAGAGACCGCGGTTACCACAAGATTTCTCGTCCAGTTAATGAAAAACGGAAGCCGGTTTGTGTCACCATAAAGATAGGTCTCTACTCTCTAGATCATATGGTTGAAAAAGATCAGATGGTCAAACTCACCCTCTGGAAACTCCAGAACTGGAAGGACGAGTATCTAACATGGAATCCCTTCAATTTCTCTAAAATCCAATCGATCGATTTTTCCCCTGGACAGATTTGGGCGCCGGATACGTTTTTATTTAACAACGCTCTTGGTCTGGTCAACGATCTCAACCGAGCCAAGATTACGGTAGACTACCGCGGTAGGGTGGCCTGGACGTCCTTCGAGATCGCGACGGCGTCCTGCCCCATGAACGTGTTGCAGTTCCCCTTCGACGAACAGGTCTGCGAGCTGCGATACGGGAGCTGGAGTTACGACGCCAACATGCTCTACTACGTCGCAAACAACCTCGATTTCCCGGTCTCTCGGGAACACGGCGAGTGGAAGTTAGAAAGCGTCGACTACAAACACTATATCGTTGCTTATAACGAGAGCGGAAAATATAACAAGTACTCCCAAGTGGTTTTCTCCCTAACCTTCAAGCGACAATCCCTATTCTATCTAATAATCCTCGTTATCCCCTGTTTAATCGTCTCTTCCATCGCCATATTAATCTTCTATCTTCCTTCATCCGATCACAAAATGGAGTTGAGTATTAAGGTTCTTGTGACCCTGGTTATGACATCGATTCTTATCTTTCAAACAATCCCAGAATCTTCAAATCAAGTTCCAATCTTCGGTGATTACCTTCTATTTACTCTGGGGGTTGTTACCATAGCGAGTATAGTAACGGTGGTTGTGCTTCATGTCCACTACTGGAACCAGAATCTGGGCACAATGTCTCGTCTAGTGCGTTGGCTCTTTCTGCTGAAGCTGCCCAAACTACTGGGTATAAGCGATCCCGAGCCCTACTACAACATACTCCTACAGAAGCAGAAGCGGAGAGGCGAAGTGTCGCAGCGGGTGTTGTTGGAGCAGGCGCGGCACAGTATCGCGTGCGACGGAATGGCTCGATCCGACGGCATCGAGTGGTTGCAGTTGCGCAAAACGCGACGAAGATCTCCAGTCGTGAGCAACCTCGCGGCGACAGTTAGCGTGGAGCAATGCCAGAAGGAGAAGAAGAAAATAGTGAGTACGAAAGGAATGAATGTGTTAACGGCTGCGTGTCAGTACATCGAGTCCTACTATAGAGGGGAGTTCCAGACGAAATTAACCCAAAACGACTTCCATTACCTCGCCCTTGTTCTCGATCGCATCTTTCTCATCATCTTCGTGGTTATCATTGTCCCCGGTACCGTCTACATCCTCTTCTACTCCCCCAAGATGAGTTACGCCAATCAGGCATCCACAATCAGCCCTAGGATATTCTCTCCCAACGATCCTCTTCTCACAGATTCACCATGTCTCAACAAGGATCCATACTTTATGGGTTAGATATTCTGGACTTCTCATGTCTCCCTAGTTTCCCACGACTTTCCCTACTTATATATTTTCCATAGTCTTCCTTTTAAGGCGCAGGTCACGCATTAGCTTTCAACCTCCAACTATCAACTTTCAAATAACTACGTCCCGGTTCACCATACATAAACATTATATTTTCAGCTCATAGAAAATCATTGGTTATGTGTCAATAGACCAGCCATATAAAATGGTTGCGCAATATTCAATTGGGAAATAGTTGTTACTTTTTATTGGTTGTCAATGCTTGATATGCCGGCTTTCAACTTTCAAATAAGATAGACAATAGGACTAGTGCATTTTGAAAGTTGACTGTTTATTTGTGTACGTCTCCATGGGCTGCAATGTGTTCTACCTTTTAGTTGAAAGCTGGCCCTGACTCGAGAAAGCCCCCCTGGCCCTGACTTTATAGTTTCCCGCTGTTTCTACTTTCTACTTCCTAGGTTCCCTAAGACTGTCCACTAAAATCTGCTCTATAAATACCTTCGCCCCTGATCCATTTGTCCACATGTTTAAATTTTTCATGAATATTTTAGCATTGAGTGAATGTAGTTTAGAATTCTGTTTATTTAGGGTGTTACTTAATCATAAAACTTTACATTATTGTGGACTGTCGATATTTGGTTCCTTTGCCCGTCTTATTTTGCATAATAATACAGTAGAAAGTGATTTTAGATAATTTGTTGTATTGAATTCATAGGTTAAATAATTGTGTCGCTGATGTTATGCTTTGGTGTTATAATTCCGCTTTCCTGGTCTCAGAAATAATTGTTCCTGGCACCGGAATTGACTAACTATATGCTATTTACTGTGCTGCTCAATATGTTCAAGGCTCTTTATTTATCAGACATCGATTGTCTAACAATGATAATTATTAAAAGTTAACTGTGTATCAAAAAAATTATAATTATTAAATTTGGTCATTTAGCCACCAAATCGGGAAACCAAGCATTGAAATCGACAAACTAGAAGATCAATTTATATTTCAAATTTCCCGCTCATTGCCTTTTTATTTTTGGCATTGATTGTGCGAGTCACGAAGTGAGCGAAGCCTTAGCATAGGGGTACCAATAACGAGTTGTCTGTCGTCGTCGTCGTAAATTTTTGAATAATTCGGTTGTTCCCTCATGAAATTAAACCAAACTTGGTACGTATGTAGTCCGTCAAAGGTTTAGAAAGATTCTGAAGTTTGGTCAAAAATCAGACAGTTAGTACCGGACCGGTGCGGTAGTTTCAGGCTTTTGTAAAAACCGAATTAAGTCGGTCAATCATTGATGAACTCTCTCATTAAGTTAGAAACTCACCTCGCCGATTATTTATAATAGGGTTGGTGCAAAAATTATTGGACTAGAAACAATTGAATACGGGGTAACATTAACAAGCTGCCCTGAATCGAGTCGCCAGGTGTGTTTATTGTAAAACCACGAGGAAACGGTCGAAATTGCGGGTTTAAGTAAGCGCGGGAAGCCAATTTTGAAAACCGGCTGTGATTGGCTGCTACATATTTGACGTCATTACGCATACGCAGTGCTCTGATAATTTCTTATCCTGGTTTCTATGGAAAGTGATTTTTGATCCATTCAAAAATACACATCAAATCTCAATCATTTCACACGTGGCTTATAGGAATTGAACGCGGAGAGATTTTCGCGTCTTTTGACACTAGTTTCAATTTAATCATTATCTGTGTAGAGTGTGGAAATGACAAATTATCTGATTTGAAGACAAATTTCACGTTTATCTCAGCTGATAGTTCAAATAACTGAACTACAAAACTGTACAGAATTTTCATAGTTATAGAAAGTGTTAGTTAGGTTAAAATAGTGCGGTGTAACTTTGCTAGAGAAAGTCTAGTTTATATTGACAATATTGTTAAGAGAACAATTGCGCTGCTGATGTGTCACTCTTGCCGGTGTATCAGAAGTGCATCTCGTCGGAAAATTTAAGTGCAAAGTCGAAATAATTGGAAAACTACTCAGACTACGATCTACCTGGGAACAAAAGAAAGTCTGGCGTTGTTGATGTGACGGGTTGAAATATCGGCGTTTCGCCAATAACAAAGATACTTAACTAAATTTGCTCGGGATACCTTGGGAGATTAGGTCGGGGATTAAGGAAACTTTATTAACGAATCGAGTTAGTGGAGGTCCCTGACGAGGCGCTCCACTCCTGGCTATTATATTATATTGAGTTGCTGTACAACCCAGTAATAGTGGTTTCCAATATGCAGCTGGTTTCATTAGGAGGTGGTGATATGAATTCCCTGCTGTGGATTAGGGGATAATTCGATACCCTATGGTGAGCAATATGGTATAAATCTGTGAGGATTCTTTCCACTTCATGCCTAACTTAAACAATTACCCCATCCCCCCAGACACATTACCTACCACCCTTCCCAATCCCCTCCCATCTTCCCAACACATCTACATTACCTAAAATCCCCTCCCGCCCTCCACCCGACCCCTACCCCACCCTACCAACCCCCCCCCCCACCCTTCCACCATACCCCCCCCCCCTTCCACCATACCCCATCCCCCTCCCCCACACCAAACTATCGGCATTCGCCTATTATTGTTTTCCGATAAAGTGCTGCTTATTTCTTCTACGTTATACTAACTTAATTAATAAATAGTTAAAATTATATTATCAACCTGTTGGACTTGTATTATATTCGTTTGTTTGCTTATCAACCATACTATATCTTTATATTGGCACATAAATCAGTAATTTCCCAATGTGATGAATTATAATTAACACCGGAAATTTATTGTTTTAAGACCTGCCGATTTCATTTTTTTATTCATCGAATTTCTCACATGTTTCTACAAAATGAATCTTAAAGTTATATCTGATTTGCCGACACCGTGTTTCATAGTAGATAGAAAAGTCGCTGAAGCGAACTGCACGCGGATGCGTGAGTTCTGCGAGAATCTCGGTGTGAAACTCAGACCTCATGTGAAGACTCACAAAACCCTGGAGGGGGCTCTGCTCCAGACTAATGGTAGACCCTTCTGTGTGGTCGTCTCTACACTACCGGAAGCCGAGATGCTGATAGATGGGGGTTTTCAGGATATCTGCTACGCGTATCCGCTCTCCCCGGATAAACTAGAGAGGTGTGCCTCTTTACTGTCCCGTATCAATACATTCCATATAACCGTATCAAATTCCTTTATCGTTGAAAAGTTAGCGAATTTCTCTTTACCTGCTGGAAAGAAATGGTCAGTTTATATTAAGGTGGACTGCGGGTACCATCGGTCTGGCATTCCGTGGGACGACCCGGCGATGGTAGACCTTGCGGAATCGGTGCACCGCTCGCGTAACGCCATCTTCCGGGGACTCTACGCACACTGCGGCAACTCGTACACCGACCCCAACGTCGTCGGGGTAACTGAGTCGACGTCATCCCGGTTGCTACGCGTTGCTAAGGCGATCCGAGGACGGGGTCTCCCGGTAGAGACTGTCTCCATGGGTTCGACTCCTTCCACCGGAGTCGGAGACGCCCACGCGATGTCCGCCGTCGACGAGTTGCATCCCGGCAACTACATATTCTACGACGTTCAACAACTCCGCATAGGTTCTTGTCGTGTAGAAGATATAGCGGGAAAGGTTCTCACTCGCGTGGTTGCTCACTCACGGGTAGGCAATCATGTGGCCGTGGACTGCGGTTGGACTGGGCTGACCCGGGACGGCCACGGTCTTCTACCTACTGGTTACGCCGTTGTTCTCGGTTATCCTAACCTTAAGCTCGCGTATATGACGCAAGAGATTGGATTGATTACCACTGTAGACGGAACTGACTTGGATTTTTCCGAGTTTCCTATTGGTTGCTTGTTGAAACTCCTCCCTTACCATTCCTGCGCTACGGCCTCAGTTTATCCACTTTATTACGTCCACGAAGGAGCAGAAGTTGTAGAACAATGGATACCTTGTAAAGGATGGTAGATGGCGCTGTAATTATTAAGTTCCTTTAAAGGATGGCAGATAGCGCTATTGATAAGGTTTGCCACAACGCGCTCCCCAATATGTTTTAGTACCATGTTGGATGTGTTGCGTGTTGGGTTCTTGATTGAGGTTATATTATGAAACTCATATTTTGGCTGTTTATAATTTATATTGACATAAATAAATATGATGGTAATACGTTGACTAATTACATTTTATTAATAATGCGGCCACAGTGGATGTGTTAATGAAACAGGTTGTGACGTCATAGCATCGGAGGATGAAATCGATATTGACATGGTTGGCAGCACTGTAGCTCAGGTTGTTGACATTGCTAATGATGCCAATGAATGCGAGGTTTCCACACCCCAAGATGGACCTTTATCTTTGGATGATTGTACTGAAGTTTCCATGGTTACCAAACCAGAGTATCAGTTAGTAGAGAGAGCATGTCGTCATAAGTGTTGGTAGAACCGACGCTGTATGTGTTAGAAGATTAAACGGCGTTGCATTATTTTGGTGTAAATGATGTTAATTGCCCACCAAATCATTTTTCATCGTTCCTTTGCAATCATGCCGTAATTGCACCATTAATTAGTGCTTTCCACTATATAGTGCGACCAATCATGTACAGTATGTGTTTATGTGTGTGTCCACTATATAGTGCGACCAATCATGTACAGTATGTGTTTATGTGTGTGTCCACTATATAGTGCGACCAATCATGTACAGTATGTGTTTATGTGTGTGTCCACTATATAGTGCGACCAATCATGTACAGTATGTGTTTATGTGTGTGTATGCTATCATAGCATTCCATGTTATACCGCACTTCCACTCATAAATCAAAGCTACACAGTTCTTTGTGAATTCGTTTCTACTGTCATCCTAACACTTCATTGCTCACCAAACTAATAAATAATTTACTTTATTTCTTTCACATATTACTTTCGCACAAATTATATTTATAGTACGGTTAGTTGTAATATTACTGAACTCATATTTCAGTAGAAATAAATTAAATAAATTATATATTATTTATTATCTTATGAAATGATTCTTATTAAATTATATCTTATTACCTTTTTTTTCTTGGCTCTATTATGGAGGTCTTCTTGATAACCATATTTTGTATCTGCTGATTGTAGGTTGGCTGAGGTAGACAATCAATCACTAGGCAACATGTCAACCTCAGAAGCGGAGAATGATTCTATTGGTCGATCACATCAGAGTCGCGGTTCACTGGATACGGATACCAGTAACCAATTACATCACCAGAAGGAAGACTTAAAACAAGTCATTAATCGCCTGGAGAGTGAAAATCGGTAGGTTTATTTGAGTTTCCAGACTTGATGATATTATTACATGCGAGCTGCTACCAGGAGGGCCGACACATAATTTGTATTGCGAGGTATTGAGATACTTAGATTATTCATTATCCAGTACCGTATTGATTGTTTCTATATACTTTTATTATTCCTGATCGAATCGCTTCATTTCAGTTTAATTTTTTCACCTTTTAGGAAACTTCAGGACGAATTTAACAGACTTAACCATTCCCGAAGTGTAGTTGGTAACGGGGGGACAATAACTCGAGATGGTAGCTTGGATCAAAGGTTGCCTGTCTTGGGTCGGGAGGACTCCTTGATAACGCCATCTAGCGGTGTAAGTAGCAGCAAGGACGACGAGCTAATAGCGGAAGCCCGGTTGCTACGACAACACAAGGGTAGACTGGAGTGCCGAATGCAGATACTAGAGGACCATAACGCGCAGCTGGAAACACAACTCCAGAAGCTCAAACTCTTGTTGGATCAGGTGAGTGCAGCTGGAAACACAACTCCAGAAACTCAAACTCTTGTTGGATCAGGTGGGTG
>JAUCBJ010006180.1:27500-35850 GCA_032718475.1 Nemertoderma westbladi | reverse complement strand
TTGCTTGCAAAGGTCACTTTTCAGCGTTAAAGACCCTTGTTTATTTATGTAAACCTCCCTCGCTGCGCTCGCTCGGTACATAAATAAACTCGGATCATAACGCTGCAAAGTACTACTTTGCACACAGTGATGTAAATTGTAATATAAATATTTCATGTGTACATTAAGTTACAGTAATTTTATAATTTTTCATACATTTTCACTATTTTATTTTCATTATACGACACAATATTAATTTTAGAATAGATTTCAATTTGAAATTAAAATTAATTTACTTTATATTTATTAAATTTAAAATCAGACGGAAATTCAAATTGTATTTCTATATCTATAGTGAGCTTCTCTGTTGTGCGATATACTCTGAATTTGAGTTTGATAAAGGCCTGTTGGCTGAAATATTACTCAGTAAACCGATATTTTTTCTGTCACCTTAATTGGTCTCTGATTCCGAAACTAGTTTAAAATGAAATAAAACTTAAGAATACTTTCATTTACAGATTCTGGTGATCCCTTTTCAATTATTTTGCTACTCACATTACACGTTCGTGGGGACTTCGCGCAGCACGTAGTCGGCAAGCCTTGGCATACGGTTCATATAGAGCAAATGGGGCATGTCTAGTTTGGACCCCATATCCCATGCTATAAATGTATTCATTCGATATACAATCATATGTTAATCCGCTAGGTGGTGTCAAATTGTTATTCTGCAATTTCGTACTTACCAGTGCACCACTGTACAGCAGTACCGTACCGGTAGGCCTATGTCATTACTTCTGAGTCTCTAGCGGATCCCCAATTAAATGTCTTAACTTTTCAATTTCGTAAAAGATAGACTTCATGATTCTCTACAGGCCATCAAAATTTCAGCTCAGGAAAATGAGGCCTTCCCGAGAAATTTAACATTTTCTAAAAACCACATAATCTGTCGTAGCTGACGTCAGACTGCATGATTTTTCACCAAACTTTACAAACTTTCTAAACTTTCTCTCTACTACTTACCTACTAAGTTTGGTTCAATTCCGAACGAGCGATGCCGAGAAATTCGCGTTCAAACATTTACCAGACAGACAGACGGACGGACGGACAGACAGACAGACGGACAGACAGACGGACATGCCCCATTTGCCCTATATGAACCGTATGCAAAGGCTCGCCGACTACGTGTCTCGCCCCACAGTAGTTCTTGAACAACAGGAACATAATGTGATACTCTTATAGTGAGTGGATGGGGATCGAAATATAAATACAGTACGTAGGAAGTAAATGTTTCCCTAAATGTTTGAAGTAATTCCTCGCCCTGAGCACCGTCGTATGCATAATAAAGGAAGGATGAGATGATCTTTAGGTGCCGCTGTAATTATATTATAAATGCCAAATATTTCAACCCAAAATTGTAAATGTGGACAATTACAATTAAACAGGCCTTCTTCAGATGGCTCTGGTACCTAATGTACCTAACTACAGAAACTCTACAACACGACCAGAGCAGTACCGTACTATTTGTTCTGCGCTCTGGTCGTGTTGTAGAGTTTCTGTAGTTAGGTACATTAGGTACCAGAGCCACTGAAGAAGGCCTGTTTAATTGTATTTGTCCACATTTACAATTTTGGGTTGAAATATCTGGCATTTATATAATATAATTACAGCGGCACCTAAAGATCATCTCATCCTTCCTTTATTATGTTTCCCTAAATACTATCGATTTTTTATGCTTTCATTTGTTGATTGAAGATGCCAATAGGGCTATTTATTTATTTTGCTGGTCCCTCTTGGTAGAACCATGGAATTTATGTTGCACTCCTACTCTGTTGCTAGGCTCATTCTAACCGTATTTAATCTAATATTAATCATTAATCATATTTAATCATTAATTTAATCTAACCGTATTGACCGATTTAGTGGGTAGAAAACAACAGTTGGGTCGTAATAATTACTGAGAGTTCTCCCTTGGGAGTTAGTGTGGCGCCCTCCCAGACTTACATGCAACAGCCACGAGAAAGGAGCTATGGGTTGTCTCCGATGATTAGTGTGTAGAACGTATCCCGAAAACCTTTCATTTTTCTGACTTTATTAGTAGGCCTACCTGTGTACAAGGCTGAGATAACTCCCTCTTGAAATGACTCCCCAGTTATCTCAGGCTAGGCTGAGAACACTGCCCTTAGGCTGAGATGACTCCCCTAATTGAGTTATAATTAATATCCGTACATGTGTTATTTTCGTATATTGCAAAAATAAAACTGTAACCTATGTTATTGAGATATCGTTTATTGTTTTGGTTAGAAAAGCCCGCCACCGTAACCTGCTCCTTTCCGTTGATTAAGAAATCTAGGGAGAAATAAGGGGAATGTTCTCAGCCTAGTCTGAGAAGACTGGGGATTGTTCTCAGCCTAGGCTGAAAAGATGGGGGGAGTCATATTTGGCGGGGAGTTATATCTGCCTGTTACACCGGTACTGTACTGTAGAAGAAAATCCTGGGATATGCTGGGTAGTTCATTGGTTCATTATTGTGGGGCGAGCCACGAAGTTGGCGGAGCCTTAGCGAATTGACACTGTTAGGGGGTGGGTCAATTTATGCAAATAGTTGTCGTCGTCGTCGTCGTCGTCGTTGTCGTCGTCGTCGTCGTCGTTGTCGTCGTCGTCGTCGTTACGATTTTGACATGCTAATAACTTTGTCGGATTTAAAGCTGCCAAGTTGAAAATTTGTAGGTATCAATATGAGCAAAAGTTGAGATTTTTGAGAGACTTTCAGACACCATCAGTGCAATGGTCTCCCGCTAGAGGGCCACATGTCTAAACATTAAATGCCCTCCCATTTCTTTGCTTTTAATCCGTTTAAGCTGAAACTTGGCAGATATGTATTAGACCATTAGCTGTGACTTTCAAAGGAGGCGAATCCATCTGCAGTTCTCCAGTCTGCCGCTAGAGGGCCAACCTGACTATTTGCATAAATTGACCTACCCCCTAACAGTGTCAATTCGCTAAGGCTCTGCCAACTTCGTGCTGCGCGAAGTCCCCACTTCGTGTTATGGTAAACGCAGCATTAGCAGACCCATAATTATTACGGTACAAAGACCGACTTATAGTATTCAGCCTGCGCGGTGCCATTACTTCGCATGAGCCCGGACTTGGGGCATTAGCTAGTGTTATCTATCTGTAACATACTTAACATTATACTGTTTATTGACAATATATGTGAAGTTAAAGACGAAACCAGCTGAGTTTTCACAAAGATCCAGAGCTACTAGAACCCCTTTGACCAGTAATCCTAAAGGTTTACAAACTCTCGCTTGGTATCTAGGTCTGAACAACTCACGCCAAGTCTACTACCGTAGATACCATGGCAGCAGATGAGCAGGGATGATTCTGCCATCCACCTTGAACCTGAACGAAGGAAGTTATCCAAATAACACATCTGGATTATGGAAAGTACATTCTTTACAAATTTCTGTAAAAACCTCACATTACACGAGGTGAGAATTAACTCTAATAATTCACCTAAACTCCCCCAAAGATTGACACTTGAACGGAACCGCCTCCGCTTAGCAGGACATTGCTTTCGCCGTGTGGACCAGTCGTGCATAATCTTGTGCTTGGACGGCCTCATTGAGTGAATAAGCTTGGTGGACAGCCCATGACTTTCTTGAGACGCATCTTAAAGGACACCGGCCGTGAAGATGCGGATGATCTAGCAAATGTCATGGGTGATAGGGAGTTGTGGCGGCACAATTTTGTCGACAAACCGGCACAGCATTCTTAATATATAAGTAATATATATATATATTAACTATTTATATCATTCTGTGCAAAGTAGCACTTTGCAGCGTTATGACTCGAGTTTATTTATGTACCGAGCGAGCGCAGCGAGGGAGGTTTACATCAATAAACAAGGGTATTTTTAACGCTGAAAAGTGACCTTTGCAAGCAATGATGTATGTAATTTTGTTACATGATGTCAACTTATCAGCGTTCGGTATGTGAAGAAAGGATTTTATGGATGCTCATTTGAATATTTTAATTTTGTACTATTTCGAATATTATTAAAAATTATTAACAGGTACCGGTACTATATATTTATATCTAATTAAACTTTACTGTTGTTATCTACTGCTTGGATGTGATAAATCTTTGATTCATCGTCGACTGAAGCAAACTGAGTCACCGTCTGTGTCCGTTCAGTTTTACTGAACACTGTCGCCATATTTTCTTTGCTCAGTCTTACACGTTAAACAATAATTATTTACATACAGTAACTAGTCCCGTCACTTCAAACTGGACGCACGCATTATGCAAACACGTGCTGCTTTATTGAACAAAGAAGCACGCATTAATATAAAGGGAAATAATACATTCTGGAATACAGTAATTTAAGTTGTTTCCATGGTATTGATTACTTTGCAGCGTCCGTCCTATAGGCCGCAACGATACAAAGTAGTACTTTGCAGCGTTACGAGTAATTCACCAGAACGCTGTTAAGTTGACATAATGTAAGAAAATATATAATATAGTAACGTAATAGTAGATGATGTGTGAAGCTCCACAACATGTTTAATGAGGAATACTAGACTAATACTAAACTAGAATAATGTGAGTAGAGTACTACAACAGTACTTCAGCTAATGAGTAATAAAGTAACTTAACTGTACTCTGCATTGGCTAATACAATATTTGTTTCAATCCATAAAAAGGATACATGAAATATACGGAAGATACACAAACAAAGGCAGTGAAATACAGTAGGTACTACATACAATCAGCCCTCGCATGGGGATTTTTAGCCCTAAAAAAAGGTGGGAAGGTATTTGATGCAATTAAGAAAATTGTTGAAAATAATTACGCAAAAGATTGAAAAATCCAAGATACGATACGAGAAATGGAATATAATATAGTGGCTTAATTCAATGGCTTGCCCACCAATTTTCTACAAATTGTAAGGAGATTGTGCATGGAAATTGAATTACAGTTAGTTGGACCTCCCGATTTCTTTCTGGGTGAGCCAGAATTGTTATTCTCGGTTTCGATCTCTGGCTGAACCAGTAAAGAAGTTGGCAGTTAAAAACTACCTAAACTTTAAATTCCAGTCGATCGCTGTGGGTGTGTGGGGGGGGGGGGGGGGTGGATAATTTGATGCAATAAATTTACATGAAAATGTTTCAAAATCAGACTTACCATTAAAAGTCGAAAACAAAATATGATTCGAAATACGAAAATTAAATACTGCGCTCGTATTATTATTGGATACGAAAGCCAATATCTATTTTGCGATACGAAATTCGATACTCGAAAACGCAAGTTAACTATGTTTTTGGAATGGTGTAAGTAACTATTGAACAGTATGGTAAAGCTTCACGAACTAGGTGTCTCTACCCATTGCGAACCTCAGTACGTACGGGATGGAACTTCGTTGAGGATTGAAATCAGGCAATAAGAGCTTTTGGGTTTTATTTTTTCTAAAAAAAAATATGCTGGTTTTCAGACTGAATATGCGTGAAAGACCAATTTTAGAGAGAGATATACTGATATAACATCAATTGATTCATAAGAAAGAAATCATAATGTAGAAACACATTCTTAATTTTTTATATTATATATTATTATTACTAGGCACAAGTATATAACATAGTTACAACTAGCCCTAAGTCTGTTTGCACGAGAAATCAAAAGCCATAAACAGAGCGAGTTCGATTAACATGCTACAACCACCCAACTATCATAGTTTCCCATACTGACTCCTCCACACATCCAACTTCCCTTTATTCATAACGACTTTGCAGGAAACGCCATCCGGTACGATTCTTTCTTCTGCTTTTAGATCGAGGTACCGCTGGCGTTCTAACTTAGTGAACCCGTGGTTCTTACTGATAACAACCTTCTGGCGTCCAGGGAACTTAAACTTGGCGCGTCTAAACGACTCAAGGACAACATCTTTGTGTTGTTCCTTCACTCTGACACTCATTATGGGTTGGCCGATGTTGACCCGCGCGACGAGGCCCTGTGGCTTCCCGAAGGCGCCTCTCATCCCCGTCTGCAGTCTATCCGCCCCGGCGCAAGACAACATTTTATTGATGCGAACTACGTGGAAGGGATGAGCGCGAATGCGCAAATGGAAGGCGTCCTTACCGCAGTGCTTTACGAGGTATTTATTGGCGCAGATACGACCCGCCTCCAAGGCCTCCGAAGACAGCTGCTCGAACTCTCCGGATATCATGTGGACGCACAGAGGGAATTCGTCGACACGCGCTCGTTTCTTTCCGAGGTCGTAGATTCTGATCTTGGGGTCGGGAACTCCGCGACAGAATCGCGACTTCGGGTACGGTTTATTCTTGCAGTATCGGTAGCAACGCGCGGGTCGTCGTCCCATTTTTGGAATTCAAAATAGTGAAATATGATAATCAGCTACAGAGCTACAAACTGTTGGTTAGAGTTAGGTAAATAGCAAGTTTTTAAGGTTGAAAGGATGTCTGGATGAGGGGAAATTCCGTCCCGGTGTAACAGATAATTTTCACTCCCCTCTGCCCCTTGCAAAATACCCCCCGGTTAAAATTCCCTAGTGTATTCTCACTCCCGGGGTGTAATTTCCCTAGTGTATTTTAACCCCCTCCAGTGAAAACTCAACCCTGCATTTATCAATTTTCATTCTCAATTTAGGGAAAGGAGCAGGTTACCGGTACAGTGGCACGTTAATTTAACCAAAACAATAAACTAAACACAATAGATTATAGAACAGGTTACAGTTGTATTTTTGAGAGTAATCAACTGTTATTTGCGTCCAATTTCAGAATCCCCCTTGGCTTGGAGAGGTATGAATTTTTATTCGTCAAATTCACCCCCCCCCCCCCCCCCCCCCCCCCCTATCTGGCAAATCCATCCCCGGTTTAATTTTCCTAGTGTATTCTCACTACACCCAGTGTATTTCAGAGTAGGCCTACTTTACAATATATAAATCTCCAGGCTGTGTTTGTCTGTGTACTACTGTACTAGAGGTATATGTGGTCTTATCTGTAGGCTTGGTAGGCCTATTCAATTTAAATTATAGGCCTATTGAAGTGTAAAATATCACGGGGGTAAGAATACACTGTGCACTGAGGCAGTGAGTGGGGTTATATTTCACTAAAAAATCACTGATCACCCAGAGTAGTTTCACCCCCGGTCAGCCGGTTAAAATACCCCAGTCAGCCAGTGAATTCTAAGTTCTAACCGGGGGGTGAGAAAATACACTAGGGAATTTCAACTGTTTAACCGGGGGGTGAATTTTTTAGGGGGGTGAAATTTAGGCCTATCTGATACACCGATCGCGGTCAGGTCGGTGGTTCTACTTGGTTTCCGCACCCGTCGTTTTCCCTTTCCCTGATTTGGTAAAGTGACCGTTTATTGTTTTGGTTAGAAAAGCCCGCCTCTGTAACCTGCTCCTTTCCCTCAATTACCGGTAGTTAAGTGATCGTTTATTGTTTTGGTTAGAAAATCCCGCCTCTGTAACCTGCTCCTTTCCCTCAATTAGTTAAGTGATCGTTAAGTGATCAAAAACCACAAATGCCATGCCACGGTGCGGAAACCAATTATACCCAGGTCAGTCAGTCAGTACAGCAACAGCAGTACTGCAGTAGTACTGACAATTCTGTCCCAGCAGACCTACACACCTACATATTACTGTATTAATTAGATCGAATTGTCCGGTCTGCCGGTATGCAATACAGCAATAGGCCCTATGCATGTCAGCATGGGCAGTGCAGCAGTGTATTGTACAACCCCTCGGCTTCGCCAGGCAGCCAGGCGCCAGCATACCACATACCTGTACACTGCTGTAGGCCTACCTACAAACTACTGTTTGTACTGTACGCGTACCGCTGTCTGGCTGTACCGGTACTGCGGTACGGCGTGTGCGGTAGGCAAGTAGGTAACCACGGTACCATAATTGTAATTCATTACTGCTGTAGGCCTACTTCTGTACTTAATTAAGGGAAATTGGCAGGTTACAGGTTACCTTACGCTTACAGAAAGACAGACTGACAGAGGCAATTACAGAATTACACTGAATTTGAGGCATTCTTTTCTTTTCTATTAACTGATTAACCTAACTGCCTAAACAATAAACTACTGTAACTGTAACGTTGAGTGGAGGTGGAAGATAGGCCTATCGTTACCAATACCGTACTAATTGCAAATTGAGGGGAAGGAGCAGGTTTCAGATTCAGAGGCGGTTTTCATAACCAACTGAACGGATGAACTGACCAAAACAATACCGCAAGAAGGTAAAACAAACTTAGATCCTGCAAAGGCCTGGCTTTGATGAACTTATAACTTTGCGAACATATATCCTATCTGGGTGAACTTAGATCCTAACTAGGTGAACTTT
>JAUCBJ010006180.1:0-25000 GCA_032718475.1 Nemertoderma westbladi | reverse complement strand
TTTGACATGCTAATAACTTTGTCGGATTTAAAGCTGCCAAGTTGAAAATTTCTAGGTATCAATATGAGCTAAAGTTGAGATTTTTGAGAGACTTTCAGACACCATCAGTGCAATGGTCTCCCGCTAGAGGGCCACATGTCTAAACATTAAATGCCCTCCCATTTCTTTGCTTTTAATCCGTTTAAGCTGAAACTTGGCAGATATGTATTAGACCATTAGCTGTGACTTTCAAAGGAGGCGAATCCATCTGCAGTTCTCCAGTCTGCCGCTAGAGGGCCAAATGTCTGAAAGTGAAATCGTTGTCGTCGTTATGATATTGACATGCTTATAACTTTGTCGAATTTAAAGCTGCCAAGTTGAAAATTTGTTTTGTTGAAAATCAGTTCAACAGTCACCCGCTATAGGACTACTTTATGCCTGAAAGTGAATAGATTCTCCCGTCTCATTGATTTTAATCAGTTTAAGCTGAATCTTGCCATATATTCTGGACCACATGCTGCGTCTTTGTGGGGGGGGGGGGGGGGGGGGGAGATTTAATCGGTCTGCCGCTATACGACGAAATTTCTGAAAGTGAGATCCGTCTCTCATTTCGTTATCCGTTATTCAAGATGAAACTTGGCCGATGTACGTATGTACTATTCATCCATAGGCTGTGTCTTTGTGGGGCTGGAGACCCTAATCCATCTTCAGTTCTCACTATACCGCTAGAGTCAGAAATGTCTGAATAGAAATGAAAGAGGTAAAAAGTGATTAGGCGAAATCTGCTTAAAATTTGCTAATACAGTAATACTTTCGAATTAGTACTTAAATTAAATTTAAGTCACGTGCTGCGCGAAGGCCCCACTTCGTGTTATAAGTGCATTATGATAATGCTCTCCATAGCGAAAAATTTCAACCGCCCCTATTGGGGCTCGAACCCGGTACCTAGGTTTCAAACTTCCGGTTATCATCAGCCGAGTGTGTGTCCTAAGACCACTGAGATACCAGGGCGGTAGAAGATTTATTCGGCTGATGATAACCGGAAGTTTGAAACCTAGGTACCGGGTTCGAGCCCCAATAGTGGCGGTTGATATTTTTCGCTATGGAGAGCATTATCATAATGCACTATAACATATATTTAATTCGCCGTCACCCACCCCACAACAATTCATTTATTCTGTTATTAGGTTTCGGTATTACGGCAGTACTGAAGTTTTCAGATATGGGGGGGGGGGGGGGGGGGGGAAATTGGACGCAATAGAAATTCATCCCTCTTCAGGGGAAATTCGACGCAAATAACAGCTGATTATTCTTAAAAATAAACTGTAACCTGTTCTATTGTGCTTAGTTTATTGTTTTGGTTAAAATAACGTGCCACTGTAACCTGCTCCTTTCCCTAAATTGAGAATTTAGCACTGAGGCGGGATATTAATTCGCCAAGGCGGGTATTTGTTTTGGGGGAAAATGTATTTATTTTGGGCGAAAATGTATTTGTTTTGGGCGAAAATGTATTTGTTTTGGGCGAAAATGTATTTGTGTTGGGGGAAAATGTATTTGTTTTGGGCGAAAATGTATTTGTTTTGGGGGAAAATGTATTTGTTTTGGGGGAAAATGTATTTATTTTGGGCGAAAATGTATTTGTTTTGGGCGAAAATATATTTGTGTTGGGGGAAAATGTATTTATTTTGGGCGAAAATGTATTTGTTTTGGGCGAAAATGTATTTGTTTTGGGCGAAAATGTATTTGTTTTGGGCGAAAATGTATTTGTTTTGGGCGAAAATGTATTTGTTTTGGGAAAATTTGTAATTATTTTGGTGGTTTTGTCATTTATTTTGGTGCTAATAATTGGTACTTATACAAGTACTTGTACTGGTACCGGTACTTGTACAATTACAGGTACTGATACCGGTACTTGTACTGGTACCTGTACTTGTAGCGGTAGTTCTACTGGTACCGGTACTTGTACTGGTACCTATACTTTTACTGGTACCGGTAGTTGTACTTGTACCGGTATTTGTACTGGTAGTTGTAGTAGTACAAGTATCGGTAACAGTACAAGTACCGGTAACATTACAAGTACCGGTACTAGTACAAGTAGTACAACTATCGGTACCAGTACAAGTACCGGTACCATTACAAGTACAAGTACCGGTAAGAGTACATGTACCGGTACCAGTACAAGTACCAGTACAAGTACCGGTACAAGATCAAGTACAAGTATCGGTACCAGTACAAGTACCGGTACTAGTACAAGTACCTGTAACAATACAAGTAGCAGTACAAGTACCGGTGCAAGTACAGATACCAGTACAAGTACCGGTAACAGTACAAGTACCGGTACCAGTACAAGTACCAGTACCAGTACCGGTACCAGAACAAGTACTAGTTAATTAAATAAATGCCAGCTTGGTCAGGCCTAGCGCTAATGACGCGATGATGATGATGAGTACAAGTACCGGTACCAGTACAAGTACCGGTACCAGTACAAGTACCGGTACCAGTACCAGTACAAGTACCGGTACCAGTACCAGTACAAGTACCGGTACCAGTACCAGTACAAGTACCGGTACCAGTACAAGTACTGGTAGCAGTACAAGTACTTGTAACAGTGCAAGTACCGGTACCCGCACAAATAACGGTACCAGTACAAGTACCATTATAACTAAAAGTACCAGTACTAGTACTAGTACAAGTACCTGTAACAGTAGCAGTACCGGTACCAGTAGAAGTATTATACCACGTGACACAGTACATCAAAGCCATAGTGGTGTATATGCCACTTGACATGTGGCTCAATTAATCAGTCATTGTGGTGTATTTACCACGTGACACAATACATCAAAGTCATTGTGGCGTATATACCACGTGACACAATACATCAAAGTCATTGTGGCGTATATACCACGTGACACATTACATCAAAGTCATTGTGGCTTATATACCACGTGACACAATACATCAAATTCATTGTGGCGCATATGCCATGCGTCAAAACATATCAAAGTCATTGTGGTGTATATGCCAAGTGACACAATACATCAATGTCATTGTGGCATATATACCACGTGACACAATACATCAAAGTCATTGTGACGTATATACCACCACGTGACACAATACATCAACGTCATTCTGGCGTATATACCACGTGACACAGTACATCAAAGCCATAGTGGCGTATATGCCACTTGACATGCGGCACAATTCATCAGTCATTGTGGCGTATATACCAAGTGACACAATACATCAAAGACATTGTGGCGTATATACCACGTGACAGAATACATCAATGTCAGTGTGGCGTATATACCACGTGGCACAATACTTCAAAGTCATTGTGGCGTATATACCACGTGACACAATACATCAAAGTCATTGTGGCGTATATACCACGTAACACAATACATCAGTCATTGTGGCGTATATACCACGTGACACAATACATCAAAGTCATTGTGGCGTATATACCACGTGACACATTACATCAAAGTCATTGTGGCTTATATACCACGTGACACAATACATCAAAGTCATTGTGGCGCATATGCCATGCGTCAAAACATATCAAAGTCATTGTGGTGTATATGCCAAGTGACACAATACATCAATGTCATTGTGGCATATATACCACGTGACACAATACATCAAAGTCATTGTGACGTATATACCACCACGTGACACAATACATCAACGTCATTCTGGCGTATATACCACGTGACACAGTACATCAAAGCCATAGTGGCGTATATGCCACTTGACATGCGGCACAATTCATCAGTCATTGTGGCGTATATACCAAGTGACACAATACATCAAAGACATTGTGGCGTATATACCACGTGACAGAATACATCAATGTCAGTGTGGCGAAAATACCACGTGGCACAATACTTCAAAGTCATTGTGGCGTATATACCACGTGACACAATACATCAAAGTCATTGTGGCGTATATACCACGTAACACAATACATCAGTCATTGTGGCGTATATACCACGTGACACAATACATCAAAGTCATTGTGGCATATATACCACGTGACACAATACATCAACGTCATTGTGGCGCATATGCCACGCGTCAAAACATATCAAAGTCATTGTGGCGTATATACTACGTGACATGTGGAACAATTAATCGACGTTATAGTGGCGTATATGACAAGTGACACAATACATCAATATCTTTGTGGTGTATATACCACGTGGCATAATACATCGAAGTCATTGTGGCGTATATGCCACGTGACACAATACATCGAAGACATTGTGGCGTATATACCACGTGACACAATACATCAAAGACATTGTGGCGTATATGCCACTTGACATGTGGCACAATTCATCAGTCATTGTGGCGTATATACCACGTGACACAATACATCAAAGACATTTTGGCGTATATACCACGTGACACAATACATCAAAGACATTGCGGCGTATATACCACGTGACACAATACATCAATGTCATTGTGGCGTATATTCCACGTGACACAATACATCAAAGCCATAGTGGCGTATATACCACGTGACATGTGGCACAATTAATAAAAGTCATAGTGGCGTATATGCCAAGTGACACAATACATCAATGTCATTGTGCAACATGACATCATTGTCATATGCCACGCGTCAAAACATATCAAAGTCATTGTGGCGTATATACTACGTGACATGTGGAACAATTAATCGACGTTATAGTGGCGTATATGACAAGTGACACAATACATCAATATCTTTGTGGTGTATATACCACGTGGCATAATACATCGAAGTCATTGTGGCGTATATACTACGTGACACAATACATCAAAGTCATTGTGGCGTTTATACCACGTAACACAATACATCAATGTCATTGTGGCGTATATTCCACGTGACACAATACATCAAAGCCATAGTGGCGTATATACCACGTGACATGTGGCACAATTAATAAAAGTCATAGTGGCGTATATGCCAAGTGACACAATACATCAATGTCATTGTGGCGTATATACCACGTGACACAATACATCAAAGTCATTGTGGCGTATATGCCACGTGACACAATACATCGAAGACATTGTGGCGTATATACCACGTGACACAATACATCAAAGACATTGTGGCGTATATGCCACGTGGCACTACATTAAAGACATTGTGACGTATATACCACGTAACACAATACATCAAAGCCATAGTGGCGTATATGCCACTTGACATGTGGCACAATTCATCAGTCATTGTGGCGTATATACCACGTGACACAATACATCAAAGACATTTTGGCGTATATACCACGTGACACAATACATCAAAGACATTGCGGCGTATATACCACGTGACACAATACATCAAAAACATTGTGGCGTATATACCACGTGACACAATACATCAAAGCCATAGTGGCGTATATGCCACTTGACATGTGACCCAATTCATCAGTCATTGTGGCGTATATACTACGTGACATAATACATCAAAGACATTGTGGCGTAAATACTACGTGACACAATACATCAAAGTCATTGTGGCGTATATACCACGTGACACAATACATCAAAGTCATTGTGGCGTATATACAACGTGACAATACATCAAAGACATTGTGGGTATATACCACGTGACACAATACATCAAAAACATTGTGGCGTATATACCACGTGACACAATACATCAAAGCTATAGTGGCGTATATGCCACTTGACATGTAGCACAATTCATCAGTCATTGTGGCGTATATACCACGTGACACAATATACATCAAAGACATTGTGGCGTATATACCACGTGACACAATACATCAAAGACATTGTGGCGTATATACCTCATGGCACAATACATCAGTCATTGTGGCGTATATACCACGTCACACAATACATCAAAGACATTGTGGCGTATATACCTCGTGACACAATACATCAAAGTCATTGTGGCGTATATACCACGTAACACAATACATCAGTCATTGTGGCGTATATACCACGTGACACAATACATCAAAGCATTGTGGCGTATATGCCACTTGACATGTGGCACAATTCATCAGTCATTGTGGCGTATATACCACGTGACACAATATACATCAAAGACATTGTGGCGTATATACCACGTGACACAATACATCAAAGACATTGTGTCGTATATACCTCATGGCACAATTCATCAGTCATTGTGGCGTATATACCACGTGACACAATACATCAAAGACATTGTGGCGTATATACCACGTAACACAATACATCAGTCATTGTGGCGTATATACCACGTGACACAATACATCAAAGTCATTGTGGCATATATACCACGTGACACAATACATCAACGTCATTGTGGCGCATATGCCACGCGTCAAAACATATCAAAGTCATTGTGGCGTATATACTACGTGACATGTGGAACAATTAATCGAAGTTATAGTGGCGTATATGACAAGTGACACAATACATCAATATCTTTGTGGTGTATATACCACGTGGCATAATACATCGAAGTCATTGTGGCGTATATGCCACGTGACACAATACATCGAAGACATTGTGGCGTATATACCACGTGACACAATACATCAAAGACATTGTGGCGTATATGCCACTTGACATGTGGCACAATTCATCAGTCATTGTGGCGTATATACCACGTGACACGATACATCAATATCTTTGTGGTGTATATACCACGTGACAGAATACATCAAAGTCATTGTGGCGTATATACCACGTGACACAATACATCAATGTCATTGTGGCGTATATACCACGTGACACAATACATCAAAGCCATAGTGGCGTATATACCACGTGACATGTGGCACAATTAATAAAAGTCATAGTGGCGTATATGCCAAATGACACAATACATCAATGTCATTGTGGCGTATATACCACGTGACACAATACATCAAAGCCATAGTGGCGTATATACCACGTGACATGTGGCACAATTAATAAAAGTCATAGTGGCGTATATGCCAAATGACACAATACATCAATGACATTGTGGCGTATATACCACGTGACACAATACATCAAAGTCATTGTGGCGTATATGCCACGTGACACAATACATCAAAGACATTGTGGCGTATATACCACGTGGCATAATACATCGAAGTCATTGTGGCGTATATACCACGTGACACAATACATCAAAGTCATTGTGGCGTATATACCACGTAACACAATACATCAATGTCATTGTGGCGTATATACCACGTGACACAATACATCAAAGCCATAGTGGCGTATATACCACGTGACATGTGGCACAATTAATAAAAGTCATAGTGGCGTATATGCCAAATGACACAATACATCAATGTCATTGTGGCGTATATACCACGTGACACAATACATCAAAGTCATTGTGGCGTATATGCCACGTGACACAATACATCAAAGACATTGTGGCGTATATACCACGTGACACAATACATCAAAGACATTGTGGCGTATATGCCACGTGACACTACATTAAAGACATTGTGACGTATATACCACGTGACACAATACATCAAAGCCATAGTGGCGTATATGCCACTTGACATGTGGCTCAATTCATCAGTCATTGTGGCGTATATACCACGTGACACAATACATCAAAGACATTTTGGCGTATATAACACGTGGCACAATTCATCAGTCATTGTGGCGTAAATACTACGTGACACAATACATCAAAGTCATTGTGGCGTATATACCACGTCACACAATACATCAAAGTCATTGTGGCGTATATACCACATGACAATACATCAAAGACATTGTGGGTATATACCACGTGACACAATACATCAAAAACATTGTGGCGTATATACCACGTGACACAATACATCAAAGCTATAGTGGCGTATATGCCACTTGACATGTGGCACAATTCATCAGTCATTGTGGCGTATATACCACGTGACACAATATACATCAAAGACATTGTGGCGTATATACCACGTGACACAATACATCAAAGACATTGTGGCGTATATACCTCATGACACAATACATCAAAGTCATTGTGGCGTATATACCACGTCACACAATACATCAAAGACATTGTGGCGTAAATACCTCGTGACACAATACATCAAAGTCATTGTGGTGAATATACCACGTCACACAATTCATCAGTCATTGTGGCGTATATACCACGTGACACAATACATCAAAGACATTGTGGCGCATATACCACGTGACACAATACATCAAAGACATTGTGGCGTATATACCTCATGACACAATGCATCAAAGAAATTGTGGCCTATATACCTCGTGACACAATACATCAAAGTCATTGTGGCGTATATACCACGTCACACAATACATCAAAGACATTGTGGCGTATATACCACATGAAACAATACATCAAAGTCATTGTGGCGTATATACCACGTGATACAATACATCAAAGTCATCGTGGCTTATATTCCACGTGACACAATACATCAAAGTCATTGTGGTGTATATGCCACGTCACACAATACATCAAAGACATTGTGGCGTATATACCACGTGAAACAATACATCAAAGTCATTGTGGCGTATATACCACGTGACACAATACATCAAAATCATTGTGGCGTATATACCACGTGACACAATACATCAAAGACATTGTGGTGTATATACCACGTGACACAGTACATCAAAGCCATAGTGGTGTATATGCCACTTGACATGTGGCTCAATTAATCAGTCATTGTGGTGTATATACCACGTGACACGATACATCAAAGACATTGTTGCGTATATACCACGTGACACAATACATCAAAGTCATTGTGGCGTATATGCCACGTGACATGTATCACAATATATCAAATTGAGAGCGAAAGCGAGCAGATAAATTTTACACATATTGCTACAATATAGCAGTAGCAACGGCAATGAAGGAAACATATATTATGGCCCTACGATATCAAAGACATTCGTAGCTTTGGAAAACTATTGTGCCATATGTACTGTAGGTACCATAGCAAAGTCAAACCGAGTGCCAGTTAGTCCATCCACGCACCACTCGTGCCAGTAAGTCCAATCTGGTGGGCTGTTGACGGTAGTTAATCCAGGCCGCAGTTGCGCTCTCTATTTAACTCCCAATAATAGAAGTCCAATCTGGAGGGGTGGTGCCAGTAGTTAATCCAGGCTGCAGTTGCGCTCTCTATTTAACTCCCAATAATAGAAGTCCAATCTGGTGGGCTGGTGCCAGTAGTTAATCCAGGCTGCAGTTGCGCTCTCTATTTAACTCCCAATAATAGAAGTCCAATCTGGTGGGCTGGTGCCAGTAGTTAATCCAGGCTGCAGTTGCGCTCTCTATTTAACTCCCAATAATAGAAGTCCAATCTGGTGGGCTGGTGCCAGTAGTTAATCCAGGCTGCAGTTACGCTCTATTTCTCTATTTAACTCCCAATAATACATTTCAAATTTCCTATTGATTATCGACATTGAAATCGCTGAATATCTTAGTTCTGACCGTCATTTTGAAATAAACATTACACATGGCGGGAAATTTGAATACAAATATATGCTGTGAAATGTTGCGAACTTAATAGATAGCAAGGTGTGATAGATAGACAGACCACAGGACCAGCTGTTATTTGTCTGTTACGCTACCGGTTACCGACTTTTTAATATTACCTACGCATTTGGTTGTTTTGGTAATGCCGGATATAAAGGTGGTCCCCTTGGGGGCAGGTCAAGATGTCGGCAGGTCATGTATCCTAGTCTCCATCGGGGGTCGAAACATTATGCTGGATTGTGGGATGCACATGGGATTCAATGACGACAGAAGATTCCCAGACTTCAGTTACATAGCGGAGGGACCGATAACTGACTACATTGATTGCGTTATAATCAGCCACTTCCATCTGGACCACTGTGGGGCGTTGCCGTACATGACGGAAATGGTTGGCTACAACGGACCTATTTATATGACTCATCCCACAAAAGCAATATGTCCGATACTCCTAGAGGATTACAGGAAGATAACCGTAGAAAAGAGAGGGGAAAACAACTTCTTTACGAGTCACATGATAAAGGAGTGTATGAAGAAGGTTATAGCAGTAAATCTTCATCAATCAGTGAAAGTTGATGAGGATATTACGATAAAGGCGTATTACGCAGGACACGTCCTTGGAGCCGCAATGTTCTTGGTCAAGGTGGGTCAGGACTCCTTCTTGTACACCGGCGACTTTAATATGACGGCGGATCGGCATTTAGGGGCGGCCTGGGTGGACCGGTGTCGGCCAGATCTGTTGATCACCGAATCGACATACGCTACTACAATCCGCGACTCTAAGCGTTGTAGAGAACGGGAATTCCTGAAGAAAGTTCACGAGACTGTGAGTAAAGGCGGGAAGGTTCTCATACCGGTGTTCGCATTGGGACGAGCTCAGGAACTCTGTATATTGTTAGAGAGTTACTGGGAGCGGATGGACTTAAAGATTCCTATATATTTCAGTATGGGGTTGACTGAGAAGGCCAACCAGTACTATAAGTTGTTTATAACTTGGACAAGTCAGAAGATAAAGAAAACCTTTGTGCAACGGAATATGTTTGATTTCAAACACATTAAACCGTTCGATCGGTCTTACACAGACAATCCCGGCCCGATGGTTGTGTTCGCTACTCCAGGGATGCTCCACGCCGGGATGTCCCTCAATATATTCCGACGATGGGCCCCCCATCCCGAGAATATGTTGATAATGCCGGGTTACTGCGTGGTGGGAACCATCGGGCATAAAGTGTTGGCCGGAGCGAAACGGGTTGATTTCGGTACGGACCCGTCGAACAGACAGACTGTAGAGGTGCGACTGCAGGTTGAGTACATGTCGTTCTCGGCCCATGCCGACGCTAAAGGGATCATGCAGCTTATATCGTGGTGCCAACCCAGTAACTGTTTGTTGGTTCACGGGGAGGACCACAAAATGGAGTTCTTAAAGGGAAGAATAGAGAAGGAATTCGATATTCCTTGTTACAAACCAGCGAACGGAGTTAGCGTTACTATTAAAACTCAACATAACATACCGGTGGAGGTTTCTACTGAGTTACTGAAACGCCATTGGGAGGAGGAAGCGAAACGCGAAGTCTCGTCGAAGAAACCTCGGCTCCTCTCCTCAACTCTCGTCGTTACCGATAAAGGGATGCAGGTTGTGGAACCGGAACGCGCCCTGACGAGTCTGGGACTCTCGGAGGTGCGACTTCGGTTCACTTCCACGGTCCGCGTTGCGAGCCAACTCACCGGCTCTCCGGTTGACTTCCTGGAACGCGCGCGGAAGAAACTCCGACCGTTGCTACCCCAGCAGTCCATGCAGGTGACCGGGGAGGGGTGTCTGGAGGTCGGAGGGGTGACCATAGCGAGTAAACCCGGCGGGGACACAGACTCAACTGCTGCGGGACCCGCTACCAAACAACTTCTCGTCTCCTGGCCACTACAGGAAGACGATCTGGCGAGTTTACTTATTAAATTACTCCGAACTGGAGTTTAACTTGCATTACGGCCGCGTTATTTCTATGTAATTAGCAGTAATTAAAGTGTTGGAAATGTATTACTGTTAGTTTAGCAACCTATAATTATTATTTTAAAAACAAAATATTAAAATAAATACATATAGAATATTTTTCAGGAAATGAAAAATTAAAATTTTATATAATGAAGCAAATCATAAAATTTCTAAATGAAACAAAGAAACACTATAAGGTGACTCTTTCTTTAGTTTGCAATAGGCATAAACCTTCCCGAGCCAAAACTGTGTTAATGTGGGGCGAGCCACGAAATTAGGCGAGGTTAGCATACGGGTACCAATATCCCAATTTGTGTGTCTGTAGATTTTTCGATCTGTACTGTAGATCCCAATAATAATTAAACGTAAATAACTCGGCCAGGCCTCGATGAAATGTAACCAAACTTGGAACACATGTAGTCTGGCAAAAGTTTAGAAATTCTTCAAGTAGAATTAACGTGTGGCTTTCGAGAAGGTAAGATAAAGCAGTTATTTAGTTAATAATGTTAATTGTAGTAAAAAACCGCATTTTCGGCGTCTCCTTTCATGGAATTTAAATATTTTCAACCCATACCTAAGAGGTTACTGATGATCATCTACTAATAGAACCAAATAAATCTCACTGCTTCTATATTGGATAGAGGGGGGACTTTCCATCGACATTTCTGAGTTTCAACAATTTCCTAACCAGTTAACTAAATTACCAGAAATACCTAAAACGCCGTTATTTTATGTATTAATTTCGCGAATATTTCATTCATACCTTTTCGTCCAATAAGAACAACTTTATTGTTCTGTGGACAACCACATTAACCAGCATGTTGAGCTTTCACATTTAGTCATCAGTTATATTTACTTTATAGGTCGTAAAGCAGTAGCAGGTTAAAGAGATCTATGGTAGATTAGGCCTACCTGAAGTACAGAACTCGGCGCATCTCACCCACATTTTAGTGCTGCAGTTAACACTGCTTTGCATTTCATTTATCCCAAATAATTATTTGCAATATTACATTAGCTATTATTTGCTGTTATTGGGGTAGGTGTAAAACGCGGATCCGGATCCGGATCCGGATTCAGGATCCGGATACGGATCAGGACCCGGATTTGCGAGTGTAAAAGGCGGATCCGGATTTACATACAATCCGTAACTGAGTGTAATATGCGGATTCTGAAATACGCAATCCGTATTGCAGTGTAAAACGCGGATTCATATATTTTGTGAATCCGGAATGGAGTGTAAAATACGGATTTACGTTAATTACCAAGTTTTATTGGATCCGGAATGGAGTGTAAAACACGGATTTTCGTTAATTATCAAGTTTTGTTGGATCCGGAATGGAGTGTAAAACACGGATTTTCGTTAATTACCAAGTTTTGTTGGATCCGGAATGGAGTGTAAAATACGGATTTACGTTAATTACCAAGTTTTATTGGATCCGGAATGGAGTGTAAAACACGGATTTACGTTAATTATCAAGTTTTGTTGGATCCGGAATGGAGTGTAAAACACGGATTTTCGTTAATTACCAAGTTTTGTTGGATCCGGAATGGAGTGTAAAACACGGATTTTCGTTAATTACCAAGTTTTGTTGGATCCGGAATGGAGTGTAAAACACGGATTTTCGTTAATTACCAAGTTTTGTTGGATCCGGAATGGAGTGTAAAACACGGATTTTCGTTAATTACCAAGTTTTGTTGGATCCGGAATGGAGTGTAAAACACGGATTTACGTTAATTACCAAGTTTTGTTGGATCCGGAATGGAGTGTAAAACACGGATTTTCGTTAATTACCAAGTTTTGTTGGATCCGGAATGGAGTGTAAAACACGGATTTACGTTAATTACCAAGTTTTGTTGGATCCGGAATGGAGTGTAAAACACGGATTTAAGTTAATTACCAAGTTTTATTGGATCCGGAATGGAGTGTAAAACACGGATTTATGTTAATTACCAAGTTTTATTGGATCCGGAATGGAGTGTAAAACACGGATTTTCGTTAATTACCAAGTTTTGTTGGATCCGGAATGGAGTGTAAAACACGGATTTACGTTAATTACCAAGTTTTAATGGATCCGGGAAGGGGTGTAAAACGCGGATTCAATTCATTTACCAAGTGTTACTGGATCCGGGAAGGGGTGTAAAACGCGGATTGATTCAGGTTAATTACAAAGTGTTACTGGATCCGGGAAGGGGTGTAAAATGCGGATTTACGTTAATTACTGAGTTTGTTAATGAGGGACACAACTATTAATGAGGGGACACAAACATTAATGGGGGCCACCGTAATAGTTAATAGACACCTTAATAATTTGTCTATGTCTAGGGGCCACACATAAGCTTAATCCGGCTCTGGGGGACACCTTAATAGGGGTCAATGCTTCCCAATGAATTATTAATAAGGGGCGATGGTGATGCTTGGCCGTCAGACATTATTAGATATTGATTAGCTGAAAAACTACTACCGTGGGAACGTGACCTCTCTGGTAGAGCGGCTCTGTAGACAATTGTATGGTAGGATTACTGTCCTGTTCCCTGATTGGCTTATCCATCCCAACCTCCCTTACAAACAAGAATCACTGTTCTGCCTAGCTGGCGGTAGTTTGTACTGCATCATAGCGTACTCTATTTAAGGCCTTGCAAGCGTGCTGCCTTCCTAATTTATGGAGGCTGAACTGTTCAGTATAATTTCTTATTTAATTTCTTATTAAACATGGATGACAGTGATGACTTTGTAAAGGTTCCATTTACGGGATTCGTTATTCCGAGTCCAACCAATGATACAGCCATTGTTGAGCCGCTTGAACTCACTACGCAAACATCGTGCACCCCGAGTCCGGAGAAGAAAAAAACCAGGAAAGTCAGCAAGCCAAGAAAAGTTACTAAAGAACAATAAACATTGCACTAATTAATAATTGTAACTAGATGAGGGTCTGGGTCTTTATTGCATATGCGTTTTACAAATTGTTCATTAAAACTTACTAATTAACTTGAATCCGCGTTTTACACCCCTTCCCGGATCCAATAAAACTTGGTAATTAACACGGTACACATTCCGGATCCAATAAAACTTGGTAATTAACGAAATCCGTGTTTTACACTCCATTCCGGATCCAATAAAACTTGGTAATTAACGAAAATCCGTGTTTTACACTCCATTCCGGATCCAATAAAACTTGGTAATTAACGAAAATCCGTGTTTTACACTCCATTCCGGATCCAATAAAACTTGGTAATTAACGTAAATCCGTGTTTTACACTCCATTCCGGATCCAATAAAACTTGGTAATTAACGTAAATCCGTGTTTTACACTCCATTCCGGATCCAATAAAACTTGGTAATTAACGTAAATCCGTATTTTACACTCCATTCCGGATCCAATAAAACTTGGTAATTAACGAAATCCGTGTTTTACACTCCATTCCGGATCCAATAAAACTTGGTAATTAACGTAAATCCGTGTTTTACACTCCATTCCGGATCCAATAAAACTTGGTAATTAACGTAAATCCGTGTTTTACACTCCATTCCGGATCCAATAAAACTTGGTAATTAACGTAAATCCGTGTTTTACACTCCATTCCGGATCCAATAAAACTTGGTAATTAACGTAAATCCGTGTTTTACACTCCATTCCGGATCCAATAAAACTTGGTAATTAACGTAAATCCGTATTTTACACTCCATTCCGGATCCAATAAAACTTGGTAATTAACGTAAATCCGTGTTTTACACTCCATTCCGGATCCAATAAAACTTGATAATTAACGTAAATCCGTGTTTTACACTCCATTCCGGATCCAATAAAACTTGATAATTAACGTAAATCCGTGTTTTACACTCCATTCCGGATCCAATAAAACTTGGTAATTAACGAAAATCCGTGTTTTACACTCCATTCCGGATCCAACAAAACTTGGTAATTAACGAGAATCCGCGTTTTACACTCCATTCCGGATCCAATAAAACATGGTAATTAACTTGAATCCGCATTTTACACCCCTTCCCGGATTTAATAAAACTTTGTAATAAACCTGAATCCGTATTTTACACCCAATCCCGGATTCAGTAGAAAAATGAATCCGCGTTTTACACTCCGTTCAGGATTTAGCCTAAAACATGAATCCGCGCTTTACACTCCGTTCCGGATCTGAAAAAAAGGCCAATCCGCATTTTACACTCGGTTACGGATTCGGTAAATTTAGCAGTGCACGGATCCGCAGATTACACCCTAAAAATGTAAATTCAGTCGACTTCCATAGGGACAATGTTAAATGATAGAATCCGGATCCTGATCCGGATCCGCGTTTTACTCTGACCCCTGTTATTGTGGATTACTGTATATAATTGTGATGGTTTATGAATATTGAGATTCCGATTCCTGAAGTTTATTTCCTCATCTTATAACGGAGTTTTTTTTTGTGCTACATTTATTTTATACCCCATGTCCCGTAATATTGTGTCATTTTCTGATGACACGGACCCCCCCCCCCCCCCCCCCCCCCTCCCAGATTTTTCAACAAATCTTTATCATATTGCTTGAAATTTGAAACACATTACCGGTAGTTCAACTCACCGTGGTTGTTACCATGAAGCCTAAATTTTAGATTTTGCCGCTTTTTATAAGCGTTTTAATAAAGTATATTTTGCGAAATCGCACCCTCCGTAACGTGGCCATTCTAATTAATTATTTTATATCAATAGAACGCTTGCGTTACAAGGATTCCAATTATGTAACAATGTCTGAGTTTCGTTGAGAAACAGATTACAATAAGTATCGTTCGCTAAAGGCTATTTATTCTATTTAATAAATACACGATGTTCTGGGACATTTTGCTAACAGTATGTATGGAATAGCTACACAATATAATATCTGATTATGGCGAACTATAATTCTGGCAATCTTTGAACGCCTATTGCTCAGCTGTTTCTCAACGAAATTCAGATATTTTTACATATTTGGAATCCTTAGTCACGCAAGCTTTCTATTGATATAAAATAATTAATTAGAATGGCCACGTTACGGAGGGTGCGATTTCGCCAAAAGACACTTTATTAAAACGGTTATTAAAAAAAGCGAAAGGCGAAATCGAAAATTCCAGGCTTCATGGTAACAACCACGGTGAGTTGAACTAGTTGTGTTTCAAATTTCAAGCAATATGATAAAGATTTGTTGAAAAATTTTGGGGGGAGGGGGGGGTCCGTGTCATCAGAAAATGACACTATATTACGGGTCATGGTGTACTTACATACGATGTGCCGTTATTTTTAATAATGATGAGCATGAATTAAATAAATAAATTAAATAAATAAAGTGGGTTGATCATTTAGAAATAATTATTAAGTTTATTATTAAGTTATTTAAAAATAACCGACTTTTATCGCACCCCGACATATTTACAGACCTTTTATCGCACCCCGACATATTTACAGACCTAGACCTTATTCGACCGTTACGGCCTTAGCCGTTTCTGGCTCCTTATTTGCGGATAATTAACGATCCGGACAACAAAGCGCTATTTACTATTTATTTATTATTTATTTACTATTTATTTATTTACTATTTAACGCTGCCCATGGCAACGTTTCCCCTTACGTATCCGAAGGTCTTCGAGAGAGCAGACCTGACTTCGGAGACCACACTTCACGAGAGCTTAATAAGAAAGTGTATTAATGGGTGTATCACCCCCTGAGACTGCAAAATTTTCCAATTTTCTGAAAATTTAAAATTTTTTTTTCTTCTACTTTTGTGGTTTCATAGAAGGTCTTTCATATGATGACATCGGTTTTTACCATTGAATAATTTTTCCACCTCAAAACAGAACTTTTCAACAACATAATTTATTGCTTATATTCATGACTCTCTGTATAAAACAACCTTTTTCTCAGTTTGCCGATTTGTACATTTTTCCTCACTAAATTCCAGAACTACTTTTTAATTTTTCACTCAATTATTATCAAACATCTACTAAAATGTTCAGCATCTATAGGGCTACAGTCGTGAGTATTGGTTTTGTAAAACATGTCCATTTGGATGTTCTTTGATCCGTTATGTAGCTGCTTCTCTTTGTCTACCTCTAAGTATATGATTCCAGAAATATAGCCCGAACATACTAAAACCCCCATAAATTTTTCAAAAAACAATAATTTTGTGTTGAAATTGTCACAGAAGATAGCCTACATTATCTAGATTCATTGGGCCAAACTCTTGGACCGAGAACTACAGCCCAGTTGGTACTAGAAATCCTTCTACATGAGATATTTGTCATAAAAATCCTTAAAATCTTTACAAATTTTGAAAAAAAACCGACTTGCACAAAAATTCCCATATTTTTCGAACAAAATGGTTTGCGAAGGTATACAGTACATACATACTCAGTTTTCTTAGTTAAAGATCACAGATAATTAGTAGATAAATACTAATTAGTTGGCCCTCTAGCAGCTAACTTTAGAAGTAAAGATGGAGCAGCGTTCCACAAAGACGCAGCCTATTTTCTAGTAAATAGTCCGCCTGTACACCATGCCCCCCCCCCCCCCCCCCCCCCCCCCCCCCTCATCCCATATACACCATGTCCATGTCCCAGAAACCTGTAATTATTTACTATTTAAATAATTAATTAATGTTAGAAAATTATCGATATACTGTATCATCAATATTTGAATTTATAATTCTTTGTGAGCTCAAACTATATTAATTATATTTATTTTGCAGGGTCCGTGAAATAATTTTAATATTTAATTTTTATTTAATTTAATTTTTAATTAATTTAATTATTTATTTTTTTATTTTTATTTATTATTTAATATATTTAATTATTTTATTTAATAATTTAATTAATTTATTTGACTTTGTGCTTTGGTGCCCAAAGTCAAATAAATTGAAACGAAATCTATGCAAACTCAAATATGCAAACAGAATAGGTGTTTATTTTTCTTCACCAAGATGTCCAAACAAGCAGTCCAAGGTGTGCCACGTGCCTAATGGCAATAAATATAACAAAATGTATACCGGTACAACTGCGATGGCATGGAAGCCGATAAAGTGAGCTGGCGATATAAATGTGTATTAGTATATAAGGGCCTAATTGTTAAAGACCTTTATTTATCAAATTTTTTTTTCAAATTCGTTAACAAGTTTGACAAAAAAGAACAATTTTCTTGTCAACAAAAATAGTAATGTACGAATTGCATTTCAAAGAAATTTCCATGAAACTAATAATATTGCATTAAAATACATAGCGCTGAAGGCTTCCACATGTTATTTAATATTCTAGAATAGTATAATATCATCATAGGGTCTCACATCAAAATTGACAATCCGCAAGAAAACCGTTCACGTTGCGTATTTTATTTTTCTACGAAAGGCGAGAAAAGTGAAACCGTCGACAATGTGGTCTCGTTATTCGTCGGGGTTTTTTGTCTTGCTTTCTTATTTGTCTCGCTCCGCTTGCCAATAATTAATTACGCTAATTAAATAATTAATAAGTATACTTTTTTCCCACCATTTAAATTAGTTAATTATGATTCGTCAATAATTGTGTTGATTGACATAAGTACAATTTATATTGTCAAACTTGGTAACTCAGTAGTTAAATTGCACTCAATGTGAAAACATTCAACTCTAAAAATGAGTATCAGTGATAATATACTATTTATTTCAATTTATTAACTAAACAACAATTATTATAAAACAAATAATTTAATTTGCTATTCACACAGATGTTTCCCATCACATAGAATATTCAGTTTGGAATGTCACACATTTATTATAATAAATTAAAATAATCTTCAACAAATTTCTCCCAGTCTGAGAGATAACACTTTTTGTAATTTGTTGATGAAATCGTCGGAAATTCGTTTTCCCGAATGTTTGAAACAAAGTCTTTTAAATGCATCCTGTTGTGTCAGACAAGGAAAATTTTGCAGAAAAAAACCTAAACAATATTGCAGCATATCCTGTAAATTGAGACTCCTAACTATTTTGTACAAAGTGACAACGTTTTCTGGGTTTAACAAGCGAGTCAATTGCACCTGAATGTCAAGTGTAAGACACTCCAAACCGTAGGATGTGGAGGCGTGCAACATGTCCACTAGTTCCTTACTTGTGCAGCGACCCAGTAAGTCATTGGCGTTACAACCATAAAGGTACTGCAGAATCAGTAAGAAAGTATCATAAGAAACGTCGTCAATGTCTGAGAAATAGTCTGGCGCCGCGTGTAGCCTTAGTCTATCGGATTGGGTTTCCAGTAGAACGACTTTATGGAGTAGAACCGGCGCACCTTGCACCGTTACCTTGGTATCGCAACTTTCCGCGACATTAATAAACCTGGGATCTATGACCACCGAGGTGCTCCTTCGAGCCGGTACTATAGCCGCTATTGGATCCTTTCCGTATAGCCGCGCCAAAGCTGCGCCGGTTAAACAGAATAATTCCGCGTCGTTCCTGGACCTGCGTAGTAGCGCGAACACTTGCGGAAGCACCTCGCCGCATTGCGATACGGATGGTTCGACGGAAGTGAACTGACGTAACAGCGCGAGTTGCGTCGACTTATTCGCGAATGTAACCGCGGACTCCATGCACTGCGTCCAGGCTGGTAACGTCCACGGTATCCCTTCCTCCCGTAGCAGTATAACCGAGTCCGTAAACCCGTTCTCCCCGGCGTAATGCATCGCTTCCCGTAAGGCTTCCCGTCTCAACGCCTGGCGGGCATCTATGTTTAACGTTGTCTCCCCACTTAGCACTTCTTCCAGTGTTAACTTCGCTTTCGCATTTCTTTCACCAACCGGGTAGTTTAGCAGTAATTTTAGCGCGTCTGTACGTCCGTGAGCTGCAGCGAGCGCGTATGAGTTCAGAGTCGGTTGGCTTTCAGCTGCAGCTAGATGGCGTTGTTTCCTAGTGACAGACCACAGAGGGTCAGCTCCGTTGCTTAGGAGAATATCAAGGATGGGGATACACCCGTTGGCGGATGCTAGTTGTAACGGTGACAATACACCTGTTGCTCGAGTAACTCTTGGGTCTCCATGGCAACTAGCGCCTCGTTCTACGAGTAACTGAACGACTGCGTGGTGCCCCTTAGCGGCAGCGAAGTGAATCGCTGTCCACCCCGCCGTGTCTGCATCGGCGGTGGGGTTGGTTTGGGTGTCTCTCGGCACTGATTGGTTGAGGTCAGGTTGGTAGAGGTCTAGCATAGCTTGTAGGATTGCGGCATCTCCTGCTACTGCTGCAGCCATCACAGCTGTCATGCCCATGGGATTGGCCGTATTGAGTCCGTAATGGCCGAGTAGACGCACCGCTTCCACCACCATATCGCTGCGACCGGTACTCAATATGTGGAAGGCTAGTTCTTGGTTGTAACTCTTGATCGCGCCCCGCGAGTCCATTTGGCGGGAAACGCAACGGGAAAAGTCAGCGAATAGCAGCGGCCTCGGCGGGCAGTCTGTCTGGGGGAGTAGAATCCTAGCGGCCTGTTTCACATCATCTTCGTCTACCATAACACAACGCCGGTGTTCAACCAATGAGAAAGCTATCCTTAGCCATTCTGATAATGGCGAAGCCCCTATTGGCTTGTTATAAATTGATTTTGGTTTGCTGTTTGATGATAGAAAGTAATAAAGGCAGTGAATGGATTGATCAGTCCAGCCAATAGGCGACCGTCTGCCACTGTGTAAGGCTTGTATACCAGTTTGACACGAGTTGAAGTAATGCGTCGCTTTACCAACTAAATCACTAAGTTCGGGTACAGAGTTCACTTCTGTAACATTGAGACTCAACTCCATCTCGCGATGAGTCATTAAACTCCCGTTAGTTTTTGTTCCCCTCCTCGTCTTAGCTTTCGCTTCCAATACGTCTAGACTAACTGCGATGTGTCCGTGGGCGTCCATACCGGCCGGTATGTGTTGCCATGGTTGCAGGACGGACCACAGACATACATCACTTTGTAACCGCTCTTTGAGACTATCCGATGTGATGCAGTCTCCATGGCAGCGCTGTAAACATCTCGTGAATATTTCCTCAATTACTTTCTCCATCGCAGCCGTTAGAAACAGGGCCGAAGAATCAGTCACGTGATTGGCTAGATCGGTTTCTATCATCCATCGATGGAATGATCCGACAGAGAGCGACAATCCAGCGCGATGGCTGCGACCATCGCACCCTCGACTCCGCTGCGACAACGCATATAAGGACTTGGCTTGGATCGCATATCTAAGACAACAGTCGGATACAGCTTTGGGGAAGACCAATCGTATGGCAGTGTGAATATCTTGTTGAGTAAGAACGCCCAGATTGCTAGCCAATCGGCGGGCTTCCTGGGCAATGCGTAGCAACGCTGGTGGTGTTAACTCCCCAATCCTGCTTATGACGTCATCATTATATGAATTACACGTAAGTTCTGTGTTATTTGTCGCGATTATTGCCGTGATCTCTGATAAGGTCCAAGGCAAGTATTCTAATTTCGGTAACTCCAAGTTTTTTTCTCTATCTGTCACGTCGCCGAATTTGTTATCAATGTTTTTTAATTGAGTCGGTTTCTGGTTAGACCTAGGTAGACTCCCTTGAACTGAACGCGCCGACAAACAGCCCTGGGAACCATAGTGACTCAGACTCCCATTTGGACTGCCATACTGCGCTGGAGAATCACTGGCGGTGGGGGTAGACCCCAGTCCACTGTCCCTCGTGAATCCGCGGTTTACTCTCACATCGTCAACACTCCCACTAAATCTCATGTTTAAACTAGTTTCTGTGCTGCTGCACCAGCTAATAATGGCGGCACTCTCCTCTGCATCCGCCTTATAATACCCCAATTGAGTCGCAGACGGGGATTTACTTTTATGACTTTCCTGTTTGTTTATATAACTGCTATCCGAATCCTTGGCATTTTTATGAGGTGAGTCAGCGCAACTGGAATTAATAATAAACGGATCCGTATAACGGGTGTGTAAATGACGGAAATAGTTCTGAGAGGAATTTATTTCGTTGTTTGTTATAATAGGGGAGGCGGTTTGATGATGTTCCTGCCAAGATCTTTCTCCATGGGGGCCCCTAACGTCCCCTAATTGCATTGTATCGCCACAGGAAACCTGAGCCAGCTCTGGTGGGAGTGGTTCATTGGCGTAGAAGTCACAGCTGCTCGCCATCTCCCTGGTTGGGGTCCCTGTAGCCGCTGGTTTCTGATTGGACAGGAGTTTCGCGTGCGCTTCTAATCGCTTGGCATTTTGTGATTTACTTTCGTGAGGAAAAGTAATCGAAAACATAGTTCACGGCTGATTATTTCATATGTAAAAAAAAGTCTGATAATTATTTTATTAATTGAAAAAATTCTTTAAAATATTGTGATGATGCAAATATGAACTAAAGTAACACAAACACAGATAACAAATTTTATGGGAGAATTTTGGAATAAAATTAAATACTGTAATTAAAAAATGATCATCTAAGGTAAGAAATACCCTGAACATAACAATTGGAAAATAGTAACTATCCCTATTGCCATTGGTTAATCATTTATCTATAATTATAGTTAAATATTGGCTAATTTTCACAAGTGGTCATTTACTGTTCTTAAATAAATTATAGTTTAAATGAATGTTGGTTGGTTATTTAAATATTTATAAGTAATTGGTGCTGGGTTGTGCATGCGTGCTGGGATTGGTGATAGCGACCAACAAGCAATCTCTCGCAAAGAATATAAATGCAGTGGCGTAATCACTTATGAAATCAAGCAGGCTATTTACGCACTGCTTGGGATGAAAATGAATTATTACAACTCAGTAATAAATCATTAATGACCCCAGAACGGTGTAAGTAGATCGATTTATGCGGCAGCTCGCCCAATACAACAGGCCAATCAATGTGATGTAATGTTACTGCTGTATCCTGCTACAATAGCTACTATCAAACAAACAATACTCATATGGAATTCCGTTGCGGAAAATATGTGCATATTTAATGTATTGTTCATGTTCATCTATTTCAGGTGCTGTGAGGGGCATCTTATTTCGCATTTTATCGCAGTGTCAATAACAGCAAGTAGGTTGCTCTAATATACCGTGGCAAAATGTATATTGAAATATATGCTCAAACCCAGCATCACCTTGAATACCTCGGCACCTAGACGAGTTAGCCACTGTTACCGGTCTATCCAACCATGGACAGCTAGACGCTTTAGCCACTGTTACCGGTCTATCCAACCATGGACAGCTAGACGCTTTAGCCACTGTTACCGGTCTATCCAACCATCGACAGCTAGATGCATTAGCGGTTAGCCACTGTCACCGTTATATCCAACCATCCTCCAACATGGTAAATTATTTAACCTGATTTGCGTTTGGTGTAGGCCTACTTGTATGTGTAGGCCTACAGTACTAAGTAAGACTCATTATTGTTGATAACCAAATGGCATAAATAATATTATTAAATAGATTTTCATACATTTCATATTTAAATGTGATTTCTGAAATATCTAAATATAAGTAAAAAGAAAACAACGCTTAATTAATACAGTAGTATCGATTAATTGCCGACGTAAATATCAGCGATTAGTAATAATTAACTATTTTTTTCACTACAGGCAAGGTTAAAAGCAATAAAGTAATTGTTGTTGCATTTTCTACCATATTTTGACATAGAAGAAGCCAGAAGACACTAGTCCTATCATAACCAAATATTATACTGTATTCATACACCTTCTACTTTAGGCCAATAACAAACGTTTCTTCAATAATACCCGGAAATATATAACATTGTGAGTATAAAACACTAAGTGTGGTGTAAATGACAGATGGCAATGGTGACAAATGGTAATAATATTGGGTTGTATAATTGGCGCTATAAGAGTCAGTGCAAGACCCCAAGCTGTTAAAAAATAACCAAGCCAAAATCGTCGAAACCTATGAACTAAACCTTAATCTACTGTATAGCCCGTAATCTGACTTACCATAACGTCTTATACAAGATAGTTTAGTCACGTTTGGGGTTCCATCCAACATTTAACCCCTTTTTGGCTCCTATTATCATTCTAATATCACACGCGTCACAAACTTTTCATAATAGCGAATGAGAATGGATTCACAATTAAAAACAATAGCCAATTGTGGTTTAAAAGACTGGCCCCTACCTGCGCCTGCAGTCGCAGTTTACTTTTATGAATGGACTACGTGAATGAAGTTAAGTTAAAGTTACTATATCTTGGTGGGTATTAATGTGTAGTAGCCAGATACCATTGTTTGTACAATATTAGTTACCATCGGTGGCGGAGGAAACAATACTGGGATTAAAATTAATGAATAAAATTGTTGTCGTTGCTAACCTGCCCTACACAGGTTTAGTTGCTGGGTGCTGGCAATTAAGACAGGCATAAATAGTAGTAAGTAACCAACAGGTCATACAGTTATTACCCCAATATAACATGCTTTCTGTACATTCCTCGATAAATCCCGAATACGTATAGTATCTTATATTCAATAGTAATAGTACACAACATCCAAGCATTCGTAATTATTTATTTAATTCTTCGTTGTTATTCTACTGTATTTGGAAGAAGGGAAT
>JAUCBJ010006179.1:0-70205 GCA_032718475.1 Nemertoderma westbladi | reverse complement strand
TTTGGATTTAAATTTAAGAAAAACGATTCTCCAGTGAATGCAAATTCTAGAATACAGCTAGATAAAATTAAAATTGGGGAGGACAAGAGCGGATGGAAGGCTTGCGAGCCTACCGATAAATTTTTTTTGGAAAAGAAAATCGGCCTTGTTCTACGTAGTCGTGTCTACTATTATTTAGACCGAATTAATTCTCGACTGCATTATTTTCTTTGGGAAGTAGCGGGGAAATTAAAAGGTGAGTATTTTAGACTCACGGCTAGTTTACCCGGAATTCGTTTTTTATCGGCACAATTTTTTGGATTAGGGGCCAGTGCGAAATCACGCGAACCCGAAGTCATTAGGCAAAATGGGTTGGGGTTTAGAGCAGAGTTGAGCCAAAAGCCGACAAACTCTAAGTCTCCTCACATCTAACCTCTGTTTGTGCTTCCTCTAGTAGAAACACTATTATCAGGGATCCACGCAGGAATAGGAGCACCAGGCGCCGTTCAACCGATATGGGACCAAAACTTTAACCTGTTTGGAGTGGAGAGTATGGCTAGGAGTACAGCCAAGCTCGCTAAATCCAAGGCGGATCCAAACATCACGCGACAGCGATTTGGACGCTTATAACAAAAGAGCGGAGGAGTTACGCGCGGAGTTCAAAGCATTGTACACCTACGATGCGTTATGCGACGCCAACGACGTTTGCGAGAACCCTGAGCCGATATTAGCACGTTGCCCAAACCACCAAAGTCTGCGTTACCAAGAAGGCGGTCGTTTCATCTCCCGTCGTCCCCTTTCCTAGCGTTTTGGAACCACCGACAACTCGACGCCGAAGTCCGAGCCCAGTTCGACCTCGACCACCACCCAATCGTATTAGAGGACGTGGACGAGCCCGGTCGGCCAAGGAATAGGAAAGCGAGAAGAAAGGATATTATATTCAGATTTTATATTTGGATATTATATTTGGGTATTTATATCGGACGTTGGGTTTGGAAGGACGAGATATGGAAAGGAAGGCTTGCGAGCCTACCGTTAGCAATTAGTGCTCAGGAGAAGATATCCAGACCAGCAGGACGAACTTTTAAGCTTGTCAGGAGGACTCTTTGAGACTCATTTGGAAGTTATTAGCGCATTATGTTTATATTATATTTGGACAGATTTAATTTGGTAAAGGTTTATTATGTATATTTACAATATATAAAGATTTATCGAAAGAGTTTGATTTATTTGTTTGATTTGTTTGATTTATTTGTTCTGATTTGTTTAATTTGCTTACCTTGATAACCGAAAGCCTTTTTTTGTATTTTAGGCACTAAAGTTAATTCGTAAATTTGTATTTGTATGTACGATCGATTGTATTTACGCCGTATCTGCAATATTAAGTATGCAATGATTAGATAGTGATTATATTTTATATTTTAGGCCCTACCAGTAAATTTAGAAATAGTTTGTAGATATTTTATATTTTGATTGGTGAAAACAGTCTTACTTACTGTTTTCATGGAGCGGTGATGAATTATTTCACTATAAGGTAGCATTTGTAGTTTAACTTTAACGTAAAAACTTTTGAAAATCCGACGTATTTTGATTAAGTTACAGTAATGTAATATGCCTATTCATATTTGTACACATAAAACCCTTAGGTACTCTCGTGGCGTAGTGGTCAGATGGTTAAGGCGTTGGTTACATTACGTAGGTTACGAGTTCGAATCCCAGTCGGGAAATTTGTATTTTGGGGCCATTTATTTTCGTGTGGTGCTAATTGGTAGGCCAGTGAGAAGCGTACAGCGTAGCGAATAATGAGCCAGGCCAATCATAGGGCATAAATTATCTTATTGCTCAAATGTGAGGCAGTGGAAAATTCTGTTAGGATTCCATGTCCCAGATTTAGTGTAAGGGCCGGACTGCGTTGAACGATGAGCTGGACCAATCATAGAGCACGAAGCACTTCATTGCTCAATGGTGAAGCTGTGGAAAATTCTGTTTAGTTTCCATGTGCAATTTCTAGTATAAAAAGGCCGGTTTGCCTTCGGTTATCACACTTATAACACCTTCACTTCCTTTTTTATTCGGTTTCTTGTTGAAACTTCGTTTGATAATTCTTTGTAAAACTGTAAATATACTGCAATTTCCTGACATGTTTTCTTTTGGTCCGACTTCGGGACAGCCGAACACCAGGGAGATGGCAGCCTAGATCGTTAGGCCGTAAGCAACGCAGGGAAGGGATGTCCACAACACGCTAGCGCCCACATTTGGATTGACTGCGCACCCCCTTTGCCCCTTCGAAATGCTCAACTTGCCATGCAGCGCCCGCTTTGTGAGAAAGGTAAGACTTTGTTCGACGCCCTTGCCCGCCGTAAGACCTATAGATCAGGGTAAGCGTGACACCGTACTGGACGCCGCAAATTTAGGATCAAATAATTATATCCAGACAAACCCCCCCCTTGTCAAGTCCTACGAATCCCTGGGTTAACCTGTACTTCCTACAGGTGCGAACTATTGCCATTCGTCAGTACGCGAGTACATATTAGGTACGGACAGCATATGTTCCATAATTTAGTGATTCATAGCACTGACTGTTTGGTACCGGTTCGCTTTGTAGAACGTACATTAGTACCCCCCCCCCCCCTGTCTGGAGTTAGCTATTTGATCAGGCAAGGAGCATTTCTGCTACCGGCACACTGCTTGGCCTAGGGAGGTTTATTAATATCCTACCGCGCCTTGCCACGTACTGATAGGTATTGCTGCTAACTACCGCAGCAACAAAGTTCTAGAATTAAATTAGTATACCAGATCAGCTAACGTACGGTAGCGATTAACCCCTATTCTTATCTTACAACCAGAATCTGGTATTAGTGCCGATCACGGGTGTAGTTACTAACACTGTGGTTGCCCATTGGGTTGTGGATAGGAAGGAGAGAGCTTTGACGTCATTCGTGAGTATAAAGTTCTACAAACGCGACTAGTTTATTTTAGTAGCTAGCGCACGGTATCATTTAGTCAGAAAATCATTAAAACCTAGTAAAGGAATTACACGAAATTGTTTTATTTGTAACACACCCACACACACACGCCCTAAAACATATCGCCCTTAAAGTTCTACTAGCTATAGCGTACTATACATTACTTTAGGTGGAAATTATCTGTATTTGTAAAATTAGGATCTGATTTAGTTGCGGCAAGATAAGGAGTATTTCACTTTCGTTATTAAACTGTTGTTTGTCTGGACAACGGTATTGTTACATTTAGGCCTGACCCTTTAGACTGATTTCGTACAGGGGGATCAGTTATTGTTACATTTAGGCACGACCTTTAGGCTGATTTCGACAGGGATGATCAGCATTGTTACACTAGGTCTGTTAACCACCTAGTTCGTATATAAACCATATAAATCACACCGCGGCAAGTTACTGTATTTAGGACTGTCAGTGATAGTTAGGATTCGCTGCGCGGGGATTGTTTTCCCGTGAGTTTGGTCTGTTACTGTAACTGTACATCTGCCTCACCGGTTAGAGGACAGGTATCCTTCTGTCTAGTACGTAGGCATTAGACCCGCTCACGTACATAGGATAGATACAAGGCTCTGTTCCTCGCCAGTAGTCGTTTGTGTACTGTATCTGTTTGTTTAGATATCCTGGACTGGGATTTGTTGTCAGATACTGTACAAGCCCGTATACATTACTAGAGTCTCATAGTAAGATACATCGTTACTAGGATCTGGTAAGCGGTATACTACTGGACCCTTACAGTAATAGAGTGAACAGTACCGTATGCTTATGTCGGTAGTTCAATCCAAGTTATTTCACAGCAAAATTTAAAATATATAGTCACACAATTGGGTAGAAGGATTAAAATAAACACTGTCTACAAGCAATCACGTCAACAAGGTACGGCTATTTAAAGAACTCATGAACCAACAAAATTAATTAAAATAATTAAAACGATATAATAATAAGAGTGAAGCGAAATATTATATTATAGACCAAAATATTGTGAGACCAAGCTGTGACGAACTGAGAATGGTACACTAAGGCTATGACAAGCAGCAATGTGGTCACTGCTCATGCGTTCCTCTATGGAGAGCTCCCCGGAATTGAGACGAGCAAGGATTGATCTAGCCGAGTATCTATTGGATAGAAGAGAATTTATGGATGGAACCGGGAAGTTTGCAAGGCATTTACTGAAGACGGAACCCAGACCAGCATAGAGAGTTGGATCAGACAAGTAGACATTTTCCCGAAGTAGACATCGCAATAATTTGTTCAGCAAGATGTTTGGGCAATTATGAAGCCGATGAAGTATCCTGATGCACTCGCGATACGCCTCAGTTGCAAGTTCTTGACAACCCAACATTGAGTAAACTATCGAGTTAGACACGTACGGACCGACATACAGTAAACCACGGAGAACTATGCGGTACGCAATCTCTAGATCCTTGATCTGTGTGGAGCTGAAAGATCCCAACCCAAATCGTAACGTATTCATCACAGTAGGAAGGGCAATTGTCCGCCAGAGGTATCCCACAGTGTGTACACTTAAATGACGAACTGTCCAACCATTTCTGTGGAATCTGTCGGCCAATGCATAGAGCTTCTGTATACACTGTTGAAAGCGAATTGTGGATGGCATGATTACTGGAAAACCCAGAAAAATGAATGTCTCTGAGGGTGGTATTAAGTTGTTACCAAACTTCAGGAAAGTAGGGACAGAGGCCAAACTTCTATGGGAGCCCAACAGATAGGACCAGCGTGTTTTACTGTCCTCCGCAGATAGCTTAGCCAGCCCTAGCTGTTGAAGTACGATAGATACTGCTGAATGTAGTTGATCCGGACTATGGGTCATCAGAAGAACGTCATCTGCGTACCCGATGGAGCCAAACCATAGAAGAGCTAATTCGGCTCCAAAATCCATAGCTTTCAAATGTTCTAGAATGTGGCGGGAGTAGAAAAGAAAGAGAATTGGAGATGTGAGACTGCCCTGTTTAACTCCCCTAGCCAGTGAGATGCCGAATGAGTCTATAAGGTTCCCAAATCTTAAATAAACAACCGTAGCCAGGTAATAGGAGAGTAAAGTTTTGCAAATATAAGGGTTCAGGTGCTCTTTAAGATCACGAAAGAGGACTACGAAATCCACGTTATCGCTGCTCGCCGTTGGTAATCCAGAGATTCAAGAAGCGTTGAAATAATGAGATCTGAACCGATGCCCTTCTGATAAGCAAACTGAGATTCCGGTATAAAATCTAACTTCGAGAGGAATTCCTGAAGAATTAATGATTCCAATATTTTGCTAAAAACTGTCACTGTTGCTATAGGTCTATAGGATCTGGGTGAGTTGATATCCCTCTTATTTCCTTTGTAAAGATGCGTGATGATTGTGTCTCCAAAAAACCAAGGGGCATGTCCAAGCCTGATACAGGAGTTTACAATATTAGCCATAATGGAACAGATGAAGTCACAGTTAAGATTTAGGATGTGTTCAATGCAGAGACCATGGAAATCCGCAGACTTCCCTCTGGAAAGAGCCAGAATAGACCGCTTAATTGAAGTAACAGAGATGAGAGGCACTGTAGCCGAATTACAAGCTGCAGTTAACTCGGCATTTAAGATAGAAATAGAATCCTGAAATAACTGATCTCTACTGTGGGAATCCTGTAGGTTGACAGAGATTGCTTCTTGTGTAACTGACGGAATATCAGTTGAACTTTTTCCTGAATTAAAATAGTTCCAAAATTTTTTAGGATTAGACTTTGCCACCTTGGCTTGAGCTGCAATGCGTGATTCACAATGTTTCTGCGTAAGAAAGTTTTTTAATCGTCACAAAGAACGTTTGGACTCAACATAAGCTCGGTGATGGACACTGTTATGTAGCTTACCTTCTTCCTGCCAAAGTGAATAAAGCTGGCGAGTGGTTCGAGATCGTGCGAACAAAGTTGAGGACCTTATACGATAGTTCAGGGATCTTCTCTTAAACTTCTGAAATGGAAGATGGTCAGAAGCAGACCTGCGTATAATTGACTCAACTGATTGAGAAAAATGATCGAGGTCACTCTCCATCCAGTTTATTGTAGCTGAATTGATATTGTTATAAAGCTCAGATATTTCACATTCTACTTGTGATCTGAAAGCAAACAGTTGATCTTTAGTGGCTCTGGACCAATTAATTTTTGGGAAAGTCTTAGAAATACATATTCTGTTACTGATTGTAGGGGTAGCCGCAGCTGAAGGCAAACGAAATTCGACAGAAATTGGTAAATGATCAGAGAGACTAGTAGGGTCGGAATCCAGGACACTGCCGGAGATGACTAGATTAACTAATGACTCATCCACAATTATATGATCAATGTAGGAGCGTCCATGACCAGAAAAAGTGTACAGTGGGCCAACAAAATCATGATATGTATCAATGGCAGTTAAATTATTCTGATGCATGAAGTGTCGAAGTCGTTTTCCATTAACACTTTCCTTATGCTGTAGCCAACGCGGACCTTGCTTGTCACCAAAATCTGCATTAGCATCAGAGAGGAGTAAGGGGATGGACAGTTTATTGCTGGAAATCAAATTACCCAAACGTCCAAGAAAGTCATCATAGAGCTTTGCAGCTTTCCCAGAATCGGGACCATACCAAGAAAGAATCAGTAGTGAAATATTGTTTTTTGTAGTAGCCAAAATGCCAACAATGTCTTCACCACTACTTATAGGAACAACTCTGGTGAATGTGTCAGTGCGGTAAAAGAGGCACACCCCACCGGCACCCCGAACTCTAGAGGGATTATCCATCAAGTTACTAATTTTATAGGTACAACTGAAATCACTGTTAATATTGGAGAGTAATTCTTTTGCTTCAAGATCATCAAGCCAGTGCTCCTGGAGAGCGAGCACATCACAGTTTGATAAAAGTTTATGAATATAATCAGAGGAGGATCTAAAGCCATGACAATTAAAAGTTGTTAGACATAGTGTGTCTATAACAGATGGAGCATGAGTTCTTAAAGGTGTACCATGACTAGATCGCTGGACAGATGTTCTAAATATGGTTCCGCTTAATAGGGGCACGATGATGGGAAGTGGTTGATGAATGCGAACAGGTCTTGGACTGACTAATATGTTGCTCAGAGAAGTTACTTAGAACTGAGGAAATTTGGGTTTGCTTTGAATTGTACATAGATAAGTTTATAGAACAGCCAAAAATCTCTACGGGCCAGAAGTCGTCGAGAGTAATGCAGTCGTAACGCTCATTAGTGATAATTATGACGCTCCATTTACAGGATGATGAATAACGAATATCAGTGAAGGATGTTAATGTGATGTTCTTTTCAGCAAGCCAATTGATAACATCCTGAATTGTCTGATCACCGGGTATGTTAGAAATCAAATAGCTAGATCTGCTACTTCCAGAGGAGTTATACACTGATCTTTTGAGAGCACTGTAATTTGGTTCAATTATTGGCTCAGGCTGATAGGGTAATGAACCACTATGTACAGGCTGTATATTGGATGGTTCTGAAGTTTCATCTATAGAAATGGAACACAGAGGTTGAAACTTATTCGAGGTTGCAATTCCGGTTCTTCTTACTTGTTTATATTGAATAGGATTTAGATCTAAGGGGTTCTTTGGTTGGGGTTTGTCAGTAGGAACAAGTTTTTTGGAATTCCAGTCTCTTGAAACTTTGGAAGCATCATCAGGCAAAAAGTTGGACTTAGTGACATGGGTCACAGATGATACAGCCGGGTTGGAATGATTGTATGAGTTAGAATGACCAGCTTGTTTTTTCCTTGAAGGCCATGTAACGATATTATTGGTTGAATCAATGTGTTTGTTATTTGGTATACTAGCGAGAGATGGACATCCACGTTTGGTTTCTTCTGCTGAATTGGAAACTGGCCTCTGAGGCTCCATATTAATTTTGGTAGAAAAGGGTAATCTGCAGTTACTAGGTGGAGAATTGGACTTCTTAGTGCCCTGAGGGACGAAATAACTCCAGTCATGGCAATTATTTATTGTAGCCTCAAGGATTAATCTACAGTGGCGCTCATGGGAAAGGTCATCATGAAGGTTTGACACTTGCTGCCCCAGGGATGTGTTAGTGCTTTCCAACTTGGCTATACGAGCCTGCAGGGTCTCTACAGCTTGTAAGAGATCAGATCTTAAAGATATAAAAGATTTATCAGATTCCTTAGGCGTTGTCACACGACGCAGGCGCTTGCGGCAAGATTCAGTGATACGTGAGTCTTTAAGAGATATAATGAATTCACAGATATCAGCTACTAATTCTTTGTTCGCACTTCTGATGTGAAGATCGAGGGAAACAACCTGCGTTGGGTGTAGCAAACGGCGAATATCTTTAAATAGAGTATTCCTGAGGTCTTGCAGAAAATCGTTCTTCTTAGGTAATAATTTCTTAACAATATCTTTCTTTGACAGATGTAAAAAAGCTATAAGGTTGGCCAATTTGTAGGAAGGGAACGAACCATCAGAATCATTGACCAGAGAGATTCCCTCTTGGAGTTTGTTGACTGGATTGGTCATAGTCTTTGTGATTGGGTTGAAATCAAACTTGGGGTTAGTTGCAGGCCGACCAGGAGGGGGCAAGAGTAGTGTAGGCTGTTGAAGTGTAAGTTTATCGGTGTCTATTGTGATGTCTTTGTGTCCATGCGAGGCCAACTTGTACTGATCAAGACATTTGTACAGCCAATCCCTCGAACTTAAACTATCATACACAATATCCGTAAGTTTAGAAATATTTTGTGTCACAGCAGTCGCATAAAGACAGAGGAATACGCCACAATCGTAGCCATTATGCTGCTTTGGCCAGTCAGTGTATTTTGTGGAAACAGTCCATTCATGTTTAGGGCGACAGGAGGAATCCCAGGGATTTAATTCATCTATCTTATTAAGGATATTTATCAACCCAAACGTGGTTTTGGTTGGCATAGATGAATTCAATGAGTCAAGAACATAAATCTGTTTGTTTGGGACATCAGCTACATGCAAAATGAAATGATGGTTCAAACATTCTGGAAAGAACAAAATGGTAGGTGGGATTTCAAGATGGCGACCAATGTATCTTGGTGCAATGTACATAATGGCACTGAGATAATCCCAATTTCCTGAATGGATTTTCTGAGTGAGTTGAAATGGAATAGCAGCAGTGTGTGGACGTTGGCATTCAAGCAAACCTAGAAAACCATCTATAATTTCATCATTCAGCCACTCAGTACCGCAGAGAGTCCGCAATAAACCCGGGGTAGGAATAACTCTGCCTGGTGTGGCAATAGACAAACATTTGAGATAAGTGATGATCTCCAGATGTTGATCAACATTAGCTGAATGTGGCTCATTGGGATATACTTCGATCTCAATAACATCAGTTGATGGTGTATTCCAGTTGGGGTTTGATACATGTGAGGCAACTACACATTTATTAACAACTACATCAGCTGGTGACTTATAGAAATCCGAAATTTTCGTCTGAGTGCATGGAGTAGTGATCAGACCACGAGATCCAGAAAGCTGCTGATCGCTATCTGGATTTATATCCACTTTATCTCCTGACTTACCTTCATCCACGGACTTATAAATTATTGTATTAATGTTATCATCTTCCAAATTAATACATGATGGACAATCTTCGACCAATATATCGTATTTATCACTACATGAACGGTGATCAGCTAATATGATACCATTATTTGTGGTTAGTTTGTTACTGCAATAGACTCCTACAGGCGTAGTCTTTGCATGTGTGTATACAACCTGATCATTGACCACGCTAACATCATTAAATGGGTAGGTTGTGGAGTTAATGCTGGTAGACATTATAGGGTGACTAGTGGCGGCTGTATTGTTGGTTGAGGTGTAAGCGTAAGGGTTCGTTGATGTATGAGTGTTGGACAAATTAGACCTGATAGGAGATGGTGATGTGAATGGGGGAGCAGATACTGATTTATGTGCGCTAGTTTCTGCAAAACTAGATCCCCCTTGCCAAACTCCACTGATTCGTTCAGAACTACATTTTGATGATTCGTGGCTGGGTCCATCTTGCCACACCCCACTACCCTGACCCAGGGTCATGGCTGTATAGATACCTGGACTATCCTGGGCCAGTGCAGCGGTCGGGCCATGTGTAGGGTTTCTTTCTGGAGAACTAGGTGATCCCCCTTGCCAGACACTACCCACTCCTCCATAACTACATTTGGATGAATCATGGCTAGGTCCATCTTGCCACACCCCACTGCCCTGACCCAGGGTCATGGCTGTATGGATACCCGGGCTATCCTGGGCCAGTGCAGCAGTCGGGCCATGTGTTCGGTTTCTTTCTGCAGAACTAGGTGATCCCCCTTGCCAGACACCACCGACTCCTCCATAACTACATTTGGTAGAATCATGGCTGGGTCCATCTTGCCACACCCTGCTGCACTGATCCAGGGTCATTGCTGTATGGATACCCGGGCTATCCTGGGCCAGTGCAGCAGTCGGGCCATGTGTTAGGTTTCTCTCTGCAAAACTTGTTGATCCCCCTTGCCAAACACCGCCGACTCCTCCATAACTACATTTGGTTGAATCATGGCTAGGTCCATCCTGCCACACCCTGCTGCACCGACCCAGGGTCATTGCTGTATGGATACCCGGGCTATCCTGGGCCAGTGCAGCAGTCGGGCCATGTGTTGGGTTTCTTACTGCAGAACTTGTTGATCCCCCTTGCCAAACACCACTGACTCCTCCATAACTACATTTGGTTGAATCAAGGCGAGGTCCATCTTGCCACACCCCGCTGCCCTGACTCAGGGTCATTGCTGTATGGATACCCGGGCTATCCTGAGTCAGCACAGCAGTTGGGCCATTTATTGGTTTATCCATCACCAAGAGAACTTCTCCGGGTATATTTGGCGTCGAGGAAACCGCTCCGGGTTTATACGTCATCAATGAATCCAGTGAGGCACTTTTGCTGGAATCCACTCCGGGTTTAATCGTTGTCGAGGAATCCGCTCCGGGTTTAATCGTCGTCGAGGAATCCGCTCCGGGTATATTCATCGCCGAGGAGTCCACTCTGGGTTTATTCGTCATCGAGGAATCCGCTCCGGGTTTATCCGTCGTCGAGGTATCCACTACAGGTTTATTCATCGTCGAGGAATCCACTACGGGTTTATTCTTCGTCGAGGAATCCGCTCCGGGTTTATTCGTCGTCGAGGAATCCACTCCGGGTTTATTCGTCGTCGAGGAATCCGCTCCGGGTTTATTCGTCACTGAGGAATCCACTCCGGGTTTATTCATCGTCGAGGAATCCGCTCCGGGTTTATTCGTCGTCGAGGAATCCACTCTGGGTTTATTCGTCATCGAGGAATCCGCTCCGGGTTTATTCGTCGTCGAGGAATCCACTCCGGGTTTATTCATCGTCGAGGAATCCGTTCCGGGTTTATTCATCGTCGAGGAATCCGCTCCGGGTTTATTCATCGTCGAGGAATCCGCTCCGGGTTTATTCGTCGTCGAGGAATCCACTCCTGGTTTAAACGACGTCGAGGAATTCACTCCGGGTTTATTCGTCATCGAGGAACCCGCTGCGGCTTCCGCCTTCATTGTAGAACCCGCAAGACAGTTCCAGCCTGCGGAAACAGTCCCTGGTTTGTTTGTAGTCAGGGGATCGGATAGAGAAGAAACCGCTGTGGCAGACATCCACACGACCGGGGCAACACCACTCGTAGGAGGCTCGTTTGGTGTGGTCCCTGGCAGGATTGTGGCCTTTGACCTGGACTTACCTGAGAGGGTAAGCCTATAGGGCCTAACAGGGACGGCCGCTTGGGGACGAGGTACACGGCTTCTGAGTTTAACCGGTGTACGTTCAACAGGCATGATACAGTTCAGTAGGCCTAGTTATCAGGTGTTGATATCAGACTATTGCTATATTGTTTTATCAACCAAGTCTCTGAACCAAGTTCTTAGGAACTGCATACCCTGTAGGAAAGCATTCAGTAGGCCTTTAACACAGCGAGAGGCAGAATTACCTAGGGAAAGAGTAAGCTTCTATGAACCACCCTTTACTAATACCGGTGTGGATTTATTTGGCCCTATTGAAGTATATCGTGCCCGGACTATAGTCAAGAGATGGTGTGTCATCTTCGTTTGTATGACTTGTAGAGCTATCCATCTCGATATGGTAAACGATCTATCCACCAACAGCTTCGTGTTGAGTTTACGACGACAGATCGCTCGCTTCGGAACCAGTAACACGATGAGATCGGATAAGGGAACGAACTTCATTGGCGCCAACAACGAAATTCAAGCTTACGTAAAGGACTGGAACAAAAGACAGGTGGACGATCAGCTAAAGATAACAGCGTCTAGCTGGACCTTCAACGCCGCCGACGCCCCTTGGTGGGGAGGAAGTTGGGAGAGATTGATTAGGAGCGTGAAGACTGCGTTCCACTTTATTGTGCCTTGTCGCGCTTATCTCACCGACGAACTATTGCAGACGTTAATGGAGGAAATCGCCGCCTATCTCAACGAAAGACCGCTTATGCCAGTCTCTTCAAATCCTGATTCCCTGGAAGCGCTAACACCCGCGCACTTTCTACTGAAGAAACCCGTAGCCATGCTCCCACGATCTGAGATCACAGACGGAGATGAGTACTGCCATCGAACCTGGCAACTTATGCAGTTGCTATCCCGTCGTTTCGCTGACCATTTCGAGAAACATTACCTGCCCACTCTACAACTTCGAACTAAGTGGTTTGCGCAGCAAGAAAACGTCAGCGCTGGAGACATGGTGCTTATTATGGACCCCGATCTCCCACGTAAGCGATGGCAAACAGGACGTATCATCGAGACTCATATCTCGAGCGATGGTTTGGTGCGATCAGTAGAACTCGTCGTAATGCGGCGTAACTTTAAGAAACCAGGGATAGTCTTTGAGACTCAACAGCTCAATCGCCCAGTGGGTCGTTTATGTTTACTGGAAAGAGACAGAGAGCTCTCCGGAAACTATGGAAGGCAAGAAACTCTTCCCACGACCACTTCCCTAATCCAACCGACATCTAGGGACTCCCCAACTTAATATTGTTCGGAGTGGGCGTGTGACTCTATTATTTTACATTATTTTATTATTTTTATATTTAGGTATGTATTACTATGTAATTTTATTATAATCGTTTTATTTAATTTAGTAAAATATTATTTAGCGATCATTTAGTAGAATAGTGCAATATATTCGTGTTTATTGTGTACGTAATTACTTATATTATATTTAGTGCGACGGCGAGAAATAATTCTTTTTCTCTTTCCTTACTGTCCGTATTATATTATAAATACGTAACTACAGTAAGATGAAATGTCCGTACTTATTAAAGTACAATAAAGCCACTACTATATTCAAGTATTATTGGTAGGCAGAGTATTAGGAATGCAAAGTTCAGATCCTCGTGTCTCGGCTAAACCAAGCTCTGGGTAGACCTTGGAAACGACTTGCCTCTTCACACTGACATTGCTTCGTGCGATATTGCTCTCATACCGTATATTAAATAATACATATAGTAGCGTGATGTCCCTTTAACAGTAGCGTATAACGCAAAATAAATCTGTTAAACCCTTTGACCATCTGTAATTCTAGTCGATTAAGATATCGCGGCACCCACCGATATACTTGAAAGACAAATTCTAGAATCAGTGGTTAACGTCCCCAGACAAGTTCTGGAATAAATCGGTGCCCATCTCAAATATTAATTATTTAATATTTGCAAATCTAATAGATCAAAATCTGTAAAATTCAGATCCTTCAACAATTCTAGTCAATTAAGATATCGTAGCATTTACCGATATTCTTAAAAAGACAATTGTCATAAAATTAAGGATCTTGTGTCCCCAGACATGTTCTAGAATCAAAATATGTCAATTTAATTATCAAATAATAAAATTTCAGGGAATAAATTTAAATTCATGTCTTTTAATGAATTTAATAAATTGCCATTTTACGCAATTTATAACATTCCCAAAATTCCATTAATTAATAGATCAAGGGAGCGGAGATTTATATTATTATGCGTATGCGTGTACGAAAGTCTCCCAAACATAGTCAATAGCCGATAAAATTCATAAAGTCATGTATAAAACAGGACATTGACCATTAAAGAATTACTATTAAATAACATCCCAGATCTGTATGCATTAGAATTACCCTAATTCTACCGCTAGCTTTACATAATGTCACCATAGTAACAACCACGCTAGAATTAGAATTGAGTAAAAGAACAATAGAAAGCTTGTCCCCTTGAATAGCATAGGGAATAAATAGTGCACTGATAGTATCCAAGGATACATAATAATACAGTGACATTCTGGAAGGCATTGACTAACGGACAAGTGACCCGAGTGTGTGTAATTTGTGACAAGTTGTGTGTGTGGTATTTGTGAGTTTATAGGCGAATGTTACTACTAAGGTGTGTTTACAGTAGCGAGTCGCAATTGGGAAAGTAACCCTAACTGTCCAGTAAGAACCTGAGGTGTATCTAAGCCTTTGGGACGGACAGTCGAGTGACTTGTACCGGTTGTCGTTGTCGTTGTGCGGCTACGTCGTTGGCGAAAGTACAGCGGCGACGACACATCGGTGCTGAGGATCTCGCACTGTCCGGGGGCGGATTGGGGTAGGCAGCGACGCTCGCTAGCCTAAATATAAACTCATTATAATATTAATAAACTCATATATAGCAGATATGACGGAGTTGATAGAAGATGGTCTTGGTATCAGGGAGCGATATAATCTACTTTCAAGTGTTTGTTGATAGCTTGATACGCGGTGATACTAGTCCAACTACTACGAAGGATGATGGTTGTTATATCGAACCTACGATTTCCTGGAAGTAACTTACGCATGAATTGGACTATGGAAAATTCACCGCTCGCTACACGCATTGTAATGGTATGTATATGGACTTCTTAACCATTGACCATTCTATCGATTTACACGATACGGACTATGTCGAACATATCCTACCCAGAGGAGTCGAAACGATAAACCAAAATTCTAATGCGAAAATCCTATTCGAAACAAACTCGAAAGAGAAGACGTTGAAGAACCTGATAAACGTAACGGTTTTAACGATTATCTAGAATTCCTAAGAGAGACCTATCTCAATGTTGCCAGTCAACAAAACCTCGAAACTCGATATCCTCAAGGTATACATCCAGATCCTATGATGGAACTCAAACGGCTCTATTTTACGATGATGTATCTTACCGCCGATCGATCGCTACCTGTCGTTCCAGATAGCTTCGAACAGATGGAGGAATATTGTAAAACTGGAGAGCGATCACCCGCGTTTCCCCTTCAAGACGTGCGTCTTTGGTATTACTGTGACGAATGCCCCAGACCTAACCAGCAAAGCGAAAGGCATAAACATCCGCGGAGACGCTGCGCTAAACACAGTTTTACGCGATATACTTATAGGAGTTTCGAGCGAAACCTTTTCGACGTATCACCTACGGTCGCGCGCCTTAAGCGATCATTGAATAAACCCATGATCAGAGTTCCGGAATACTCGGTCAGACCTCCTCATTCCCAAGTGATACCTCAAACTCTCGATCCTAATAGTATTACGGATCCTCCCGAGCTGTACTTACCGTTCAGAGATCCAGTGTTACCCGAACCGTTAGTCGGTGGCACTCAGGTTGTGGGCTCCCTAAATATCCGCCCATCTTACCTGGCCGGATTGGGGCACGGGCACCCGATATCGCCATTCAATCGTATAATCGGAATCGTTCCCGTTTAACACGATACCACCTGTCATCAAGGTGGAGGAGAGCGTTGTACGAAAAGAGATAGACGCTATTCTACAAAGATCAGAAAAGAAATCTATGTTTGCTCAGATAAACCTAAATTATAACAGCAAGTCCAAGCGGTAAACGGAGTGGCTTTATCCCAGTTCGATTGGGAAATCCATAGTCTCTAAGACGATATTGAACTTGGACGACCCTATTCTCGGCGAGAGTTTTAGACGAACGTATCCAACGATGAGCGGAGGAAAATCAGCTCGAGGAGAAACATATTGAAACGGCGGATACCCCGACTATAATCCCACGCCTTCTGATGCAATCATATTGCACCCTTCACCCAGGAGTTATAGCCCTCCTTGTAAAGTGGCTCGCCCCAAAGAGAAAAAGACTCTTGCTAGCTTTAAAAAACTGCGTAAACGCCGTCTGCGCAAGAAAGACTAACTGTTTAGAGTATTCTCGTATTTTAGAAACTGTGATTTTGTATATTTTATAGACTTAAATCCCATTTTCTGGGAGCGGTGTAAAAGCTTTTGTGGGATAACTGATTCGTTTGCTTTGCTAACCAGTTCCCCCCAGGGCGCTGGAATACTCTAAAAGGGATCTCTAGCTCGAATAGCGCAAGCTACCGGCTGATTGGCTGATTTGCTGTGCGAAGGGATCTGGGCTACGTTTGATTGTCCAACCAGCTTGGGAAAGTTGCCCCACAGCCCTGCTTTCTGTATCTGCCAATAAGATTTGAGTTGATTTTGATTTCGACCTATCACAGATCTACTGAACTGAATTTCCTATCTGTATGCTCTTTCTCTGTGGTGGGTGGAAGCCTTTGTAAATAAGGTTATTCTTATCAGTGTTCAGTGTTGTTGGTCTTTCTGTCCTGAGCCAGGAGAGAACGGCTTGGAAATATTTTGTGCTTTTCTGTTTTAGTCTAACACTAGTAGGCTTAATTATAAGGACATATATCCGTTATCAATCCAAACTAACAAACTGATGTTTGGTCTTTCTTGCATACTTTTATATTGTTATACTGCTATTTACTGTCAGTTCTTCATAACATGGTTGATGAATTATTATATTTGGAATAACGATAAATAACCCCGAAACCCAATATTCTTGATATACCGAAGGTAAGAGAGAAAGGTTACATATAACGATTGTGACTTATGATAAAGTGGTTTGAAGTGAATCTAATGTTATTTGATAGACCCTACATGATTCGGTCCGTGTTCCTTTTATATGTGACTAAAATCAGTGAAGATCGGCAGATTAGTGTGCAGTATTGTGCAGCATTGTGTATGAGTGAGACTGATAACGAAGCATTTCCTAAAGAATGCGCCATATATGTGAATTATAACTAAGCCATATCGTTGTGAGTAGTTTAAGTCATAACTCTGTTTATATAGATAGAGCGCCACGTCCTAAAGGAACTGTTAATATTTCCCGAAGGTGAATAATATTGTCAGAGATTATATAATACTGTCAGTCGAATAATACATTAGGCCTACATAGCAATACGATTAAGCCGTCGAACCCAATCTCCCGGGTATATCCAGCGGGTGAATGATCGCGCACAGATTGGTTTCGACTAGTGTAGTGAATCAAATACTTGTCATAGGCTAAAAGCGAATTATTATCTAGAAGACATCCTAATTTGGCGGGTTAAACTGCCAAAGGTCTGAAAGCGCGAACACTCATCTCCACCACCCACAACCTACGTAGGTATGGGAGGCACACTAAATTATTATACAAATCCTAATCGCATGAAATTTTAATCATAAATAGTGGGGTCCTAATATTTATTAGCAAGGTAATACTTATTTATATTAGCTTAAACAGGGTGTTATATATATTCACGAAATATGGATGATATAATATATGATATATATATGATATAATATGCGAAATATGGAAGTTATAATTGTTAGTTAAAACTGATTTCTGAGGTGTTTGTGACTGTTGTTAGGGGGTAAGTGTGATGTGTACTATTTTTCGCCAACTACTGTGTAGGTGAAGAAATTTGTTAAAAAGATAAGTTTGTGTAAGGCCGTGGACAGTTTTGTAAAACGAAATTAGACAAAATAATGGCATCCGGTCTTGAGGAGAGGGGCTGTAGGTTGCATTCCTTTTCGGTGCTACAGTAGCTAGTTTAAGGATATCAGTTCCGAGGTTGTCTAAGAGATCAGAGCAACCTATGAGAGATGTCACACCATACAGCGCAGCCGTACTCCAACTTGGTCACATAAAACTGGTGTAGGCCTATATTATAAGCTAATTAAATTTTAATATAATAAGATGAACCAGACTCTACTTCGATTAACGTATACTAGGGGAGTGCCCTGCCCTGAATATGTCATTATTATGTTAGTCCTTGGTAAGTACAGTATGTTATTGTGTAGACCTACAGTATTATAACTCTCTTATATTAGTTAGCTAGTGTTTTTTTTCATTATTGTTTTACCAGGCAGCTAGTGATTTCTAATAGTACAAATAGCTATCGATTTTATATAGGTAATTTAAAAAATATAGGGTTTCAAATAATATTGCTGCACAATTTATTAATTAATAGAAGTGGCAACGGATGATGCGGTTAGAGATTTGGTCTATTTTGTCCAATGCTGCATGTGCAGTTGGATTCATCAATAGACCAATTCCACCATTGCCACTATCATCTGCTGAAGCGAGGGCGAGTCGCCCACCGCCCCCCATGTCCTTAATCAGAACTTCATCAGTCTGTCCAGTCTGCATTCGGTGCTCTTGAACACCCACTGCACTAAGAGAAAGCTTATCTGCCAAGGCAGTCAGCTCACCTTGTCGCATTGGGGACCCGAGTGTTAGGGTGTTTACTGAGGCTAGTCTAGTGACTTGCCTCAGATTCACCAATGGCTTTGTTGGTCGGGGTGGAACATGAGAGTAGCCTCCAACTCCAGAATCCCTTTCCCCCTCACAATCTGGCCTCTCTGGTGACCCAGGGTTTGGGCCAGAAAGGTCATCAGGAAAGGGACTCAAAGAATTGTTTGCCGCTCTCTCTCCAGTAGGGGGTGAGACAGGCAGCCGGTCAGGAGATAACTGATGCCTGTGAGACCGATTGTGTCCAGTCATTCCACTGGCCTCTAGTGGCCGGACCTCCGCATTGCTAATGTAATCCATAGTGGGGGTTGGGGGGTGCTTTTTTGCCGAGTCAGCTCTCGGGGCAAATACCACACCCTGGTTTGCCATTCCACAGGGTGGGTGTCGCAGTGGAGTCAGATATGAGGCCCATCACCCATATCTACTCTCGCGCACATGACCCACCATTGGCTGTGCAGCTCATCTGCTGGGTCATGTCCTGTACCCCTGATGCCAGGTGCAGGTCGCAGTGAAGTGTACTCAGAGTGGACATGAGAACACTCTACTCCTGACCAGCCATTGGTTGATCACCATCTGCCTGGCCAGGCCATATACCCCTGCAGCCAAGTATATGGGTCCTTAATCCCGAACCAAGAAGGGCGTCCTTATCCCAGAACGAAGGGGGTCCTAGTTACAGGACCAGATTTGCCCTAGTAAGAGAGTCTATGCAGCTACAGATGGCACCTCCTTTATGCTGCATGGAGTTGGCAAGTTTTCTTGATCAATGACCTAGAATACCTGACCTGACCTGATGCCGGTCGATTGTAAGTCGATGGGGTCATCGACGGTGAGTGGAACTAGTTGTCATCAGAAAATGACACTATATTACGGGACATGGTGTATATATTAGAGCAGAATTATCATTATTACGTATTTGCTTTTATTTTTAATTGATAGTAACAATGTGTTGGCAAGCTGTATTTTTCGAGAATTCTGTATTTTTAAACATAAATGAATGATTAGGGGTGGTTGGACCGTTAACAGTGTTGTAATTATTTTTTTGGAATTATTTGTGGGCGATTTGTGAGAATTATTTATTCCGTTAAAAGTATTGGAATTATTTGGGGGCGGTTATTCCGTTGACAGTATTACATTTCTATTAAATACACAAGTCAATAATTATTAGCTATCGACTCGGTAATTATTCGACCGAATGAGATTTAAAGTTAAAGATATATTAAAAAATTTTATAAAAATATTCTAATAAAAATAAAAAAAAAAAAAAAAAAAACCATTCTTACGATACAAACAGTAAATAGAACAACAAGCTCGTACGAAATCAAAATTACCGTGGACAGAATGAATATTTCATGTGATGGCGCGGAATTGAGTAGTTTTGTATTAATAATTAAATATAATGCAATGCTACAAACAGCAAATAAATATTTAGATCTGGTTACATAACTATCCAATGATATGTGGGCTCAATCTATCTTATTTACTCGAGTCGGCTGTTAACATTTACGAGTAGTATGCTTCGCACATGATCGATATAGCTCTATGAGCTCGACGGGAATAGGCCTTGTAAAAGTGGTCCCCACAGATCTTGGAGAGCCACAGATGGAAATCTTCCAGCTTCTCTCTTAGTAGAATGTACTTCGCTAAGACCTGGTAGGCGCGTGTGAATCCATTATTGGCGAGACTACCTCCGAATACTTCTCCTATTCCAGGGATGTACTTTACACTCCGATTTCCCAACTCTCGAGCCAGAATCCGTCGATGTTTCTTCGTCTTCAGGATCTTCCCTATTTTCTTTCCGTTTCCACCTCTTCTCGCGATTCCTCGACTTTCCTTACCCTGAAAGAATTGTATTGAGCATTTTGTAAAATGATTTTATTCCAAAATTGTAACATTACTCAACGCCGCTAGTATTAACAGCGAGTTGTTATTAGCACTTTACAACTTTAAAGGACATTACAGCATTGTATTGGCCTGTATAATTAGTATTGGAGTGGGTGTTGTAATGTCCCTTGTTTATGTGGTAACCAATGACGGCGAGCTGTAAAGTTACGGCGTCATTGGTTACCACGTAAACAATAGGTGGTATTTGCCTGACAGCCAGATAGGCCTACTGCATTACCTACCGATAGGCGGGGTATAGCTATTAATAAACAGTAGGGCCTAGCTTATTATTATAACAAGGCTCCAAACGCCACCATAAATATAAGCTAACTTATTTATATGTCATTTTTACATTTATTTATACAGCAACTAATATAACTTGTGCATTTTCTACTACTTATAATATATATACAATCATGTCGTAATGTTACAATTTTGTAATAAAACTACATACATACTTGTCTTGTTGCAAAGTAATTTGTTCCAAAATTGTAACATTACTCAACGCCGTTAGTATTAACAGCGAGTTGTTATTTAGCAATTTACAACTTTTGAGGAAATTACAGCATTCTATTGGCCTGTACATTTAGTATTGTATTTGGTGTTATCCGTTAAGTAATGTCCCCTTAGTGGACATTACTTAACGCCGTCATTGGTTACTACGTAAATAATAGGTAGAAATTTGCCTGACAGCCAGATAGGCCTACTGCATTACCTACCGGTAGGCGGGGTATATCTATTAATAACCAGTTGGTCCTAGCTATATTATTATAACATGGCTCCACACGCCACCATAAATATAAGCTAACATATTTATAACATAATTTATGTCACTTTTACATTTATTTATACAGCAAATAATTTAATTTGTCCTGTTTCTATCACTTATAATATATATACAATCATTTCGTAATGTTAAAATTTTGGAATAAAACTACATACATACAGTACTTGTTGCAAAGTACTTTACAGTGTTCTGATCCTCGTGGCTTTATTTTCACTCACTCACTCACTAACTTTCGTTCGTGTAACAAAGCCACTCGGATCATCACACTGTAAAGTGCTACTTTACACACAAGTACTGTATATAAATAGTTATTACGATTTTTAATGAGAACCGAGTCACGAAAGTAAACTAAAAAAGTAAAGTTATCTTTGTACATTATTTCAGGGAAAACGCACAAAGAATCACTTATTTCCAGTTCGATTCCCCCAGAACTACTGTATTCTGCCTAGAAGAAACTTACTCTTTTAGCGATCGTTTAAGGATGCAAGGCGCAGTGATGAAACCGGGTTAACTTGAACCCAATTATGGGCTAAACGACAAGGATGTGACAGAGAAATATTTCCCAACATAAATATTTATATTAAAATAAATAAACAAACCTTCCCTTTCATCCCATTCCCTCTACGACTCCTTGACCTGCTTCTATTCCCTTTCTTCTTCGCAGCCATTTCGTCCCAACACGGATACAGTACCTGTTATTATTATCTATCCTATTTAATTTAAATTGTGTTACAAATTTAATAGAGCGATTCGTGTATGACAACTTTTTTCAATGTTTGTTATTTATATATGAAGACTAAATTCTAGAATTAGTTAACCCACCGATTAAATTATATTATAGGTGGTTGATTGGATGTAATAAACTAACGGCGTATTAATTCTGTTAACGGTATTCAGAATCCCCCCCCCCCCCCCCCTGCCTAACATGTCCACAAATTACATTGTACTCATTCTATTGTCTTAATTTGGAACAAGTCTCCACCACCCACAACCTACGTAGGTATGGGAGGCACACTAAATTATTATACAAATCCTAATCGCATGAAATTTTAATCATAAATAGTGGGGTCCTAATATTTATTAGCAAGGTAATACTTATTTATATTAGCTTAAACAGGGTGTTATATATATTCACGAAATATGGATGATATAATATATGATATATATATGATATAATATGCGAAATATGGACGTTATAATTGTTAGTTAAAACTGATTTCTGAGGTGTTTGTGACTGTTGTTAGGGGGTAAGTGTGACGAGTACTATTTTTCGCCAACTACTGTGTAGGTGAATAAATTTGTTAAAAAGATAAGTTTGTGTAAGGCCGTGGACAGTTTTGTAAAACGACATTAGACAAAATAATGGCATCCGGTCTTGAGGAGAAGGGCTGTAGGTTGCATTCCTTTTCGGTGCTACAGTAGCTAGTTTAAGGATATCAGTTCCGAGGTTGTCTAAGAGATCAGAGCAACCTATGAGAGATGTCACACCATACAGCGCAGCCGTACTCCAACTTGGTCACATAAAACTGGTGTAGGCCTATATTATAAGCTAATTAAATTTTAATATAATAAGATGAACCAGACTCTACTTCGATTAACGCATACTGGGGGAGTGCCCTCCCCTGAATATGTCAATATTATGTTAGTCCTTGGTAAGTATGTTATTGTGTAGACCTATTATAACTCTCTTATATTAGTTAGCTAGTGTTTTTTTTCATTATTGTTTTACCAGGCAGCTAGTGATTTCTAATAGTACAAATAGCTATCGATTTTATATAGGTAATTTAAAAAATATAGGGTTTCAAATAATATTGCTGCACAATTTATTAATTAATCTGTTTATTGTAAATCGTCTAAATTACTGCCACAGTTGGCCGGTATCGTAAACTGTTCGATATTAAAGCTTTTTGAAGAACATTTTGTCTGTAAGAACTTTATCTCTCGGCAATTTCTTTCATTTTCATCATTTCTTCGATCTTCCCCGTCCTTTCTTCCCCTGTAAATATCAATTCATATACTGTTACAATCACGTAATTAGGAATATGTACTGTATATAGTAGACCTAAACCCACATTATATCCTATATTATATTTGTCAAACAAACCTTCCCTTTCTTTCCCTTTCCTCTACGACTTCTAGACCTGCTTCCTTTACCTCGGCGACTCCTAGACCTGCTCTTCTTTCCCTTCTTACTTCCCTTTCGTTTTTTACGTCTCCTTTTCTCCATTTCGTTCCTGCTGGTGGAACGATTACCACTCTTTGATAGGCTCCTACTTTTCCTTTCATCTATGGCCCAACTCGGCAAACTATCCAGCCCTAAATCGCTATCTTCCTGTTGAACAGGCATGCTTTTTCAATGTATTTACTAAAAATTATGTACAGTATTTCCTAAAGAAAAAATATTATCAGAATCTCTCTTGTAAATAATTTTTCTCCTAAATGAAATAGGTTGATGTGTCGTTCTATTATATATATCATCGTTTGAATTCCAGAACTTAGTTTTGGTTGGTTGATTTGAGCAATACTCTCCTGATTATCTTATTGGCTAAAACAAAATTGTATTTGGTAGGCGGTTTTGGTGGTAGGTATATCCGTTAACGGGATTCGGCATTACGACAGTATGTTATGGGTACCCACTTTTTGACCTTTTATTTGACCATGTTAATGGCTATTAACAGCCACGTCTCTTTCGAGACAACTGGCGGAATGGGTGAAACGGATTAATGTCTCAATTGATGTGTTTAAAATTAAAGGCAAGCGAAAATGTCAATGATTATGTTACACGAGCTAAAGAAATTTCCATTAATATTACTGAATGTGGTGACAGACCTATATGGAATAGGCCTACTGACAAAAAGCGCGCCACACGCGTTCTGGTTAAACGAAAATCGCGCCAGCCATGATATCTAATGCGCGCCAAGCCAACAATTGACTATGAAATTTTGCAGTAATTCTGTAATTGCTTAATTGTAATAATTTATCAGTTTATAATGCTGTAGTCCTACAGTATTTTAACATTAAAATGCGAGCGTAGCGAACAAGTAAATTTTCCAATTATGTTAACATATGTACAGTGTGACAGTAATAGTCAGATAGTGCTGTAGTTGTAGTAATAATAAATTACCATAAGCAAAATATAGCATATAGGTAAGTATTAGGGGTCTACACTGGCTGAATATTGTAATGAAAACGCTGGATTTGGTGAACGTTTTCGCCCTACCGGGCTACGTCAGACCTATTATATTAATAAAGCATAATGGAGTAATTAAATTCAATTCGAAATTCCCGCCACCTAAATAAAGCACTAATAGAATAGATAGTTCTAAGTAGGTCCTATATGTAATATAATATAAACAAAGTCGAAAACAAAATCAAAAAACAAAAGTCTCCAGAATAAAATAGATTTTAATCCAAACTTACATAAAGTAAAAATCTAATCGTGTCTCTAAGTAGCTCTCGTACTATTATTATAAAAACAAAAACCTCAAAACGCTCAGTTTCAACGCCGTATAACAAGTAAGGTAATATACAGCCAAAGACACATTAGCAACCCCCATATGCGTACTATCCATTCCCAAAAACATTCAATATGCGCGCTGCTCGTTAAGTAAGTTAGATTAAAGTTAGGTTAATGAATAGGTCTAACTGTAGATTATGCAATGTATAAGTTTAAGTTCAAAAAATAAGTAATATTGAAAATAATGCATGAAACAACAGATTAAGACAACCCAAAAATATTCAATATGCGCGCTGCTCGTTAAGTAAGTTAGGTTAACATTCAATATGCGCGCTGCTCGTTAAGTAAGTTGGTAGTTGGTAGTTGTAGTAGTAGTAGGTCAACGTTAACTGACTGTTTTTAAATGCAGATGTGATCAAGATGCGAGCATAGCGAGCACGAAAATTTTAACATTTCAGCATTTAAAGTAGGCAAACCGACTGTTTTCAAATACAGAAATGCAGATGTAATTAAATTGCGAGCGTAGCGAGCATGGGAATTCTGCTGAATCATGCAGGCTGTCATGGTCTTATTGGTTTGAAGAATCTGACAATTGAAAAACTTTTGAAACAAGTCATGTTTTTAATTGCTGAATGGTCATGCTCAATCTGTCCGTTTCCATTTGTCCACAGCCAGACAGTGCTAAGAGTAGGCTGGTAGGTAGGTGCGAAGCGAGCGGACATTTTTCAACCTTTTTAAACCTATGGAATAATTTCAAATAGACCTGTAGAGTGGGATGTGTTGCCAGTGCACTGCTACGCTACCTCCTACTGTCCTAACGTAACCCTACATCCATATTCGCGCCAGGACCGCCAGGATCCTCAATGCGCGCCACACGCCCCTGTCACTAGGCGCCAGGATCCTTAATTCGCGCCACACGCCCCTGTCACTACGCGCCAGGATCCTTAATCCGCGCCACACATGTTGAGCAAACTCTACATAAATTCCAACCTGGGTGACAGAGTGAGTGATACAATGTTAGTAAATGTGATCCTCAATGGTCTGCCATCAGAATATGACAATTTCGTTACTGCGAGAAATTTTATTGATTCTGAGTCATTTGATGAAGTTCGACTGGCCTTGATAAACTATGCTGATTTTTGTAAGGCCAAGAATGTTGTATCAGATTTGCAAGATAATTCCTTGGTTGCAGCAACTGCAAGCAAAATTTCGAAATTTAAGGGGAAATGCTATATCTGCCATGAAGTAGGTCATTTTAAATCACAATGTCCGCAGGGGGCAGCAACCTGCCCCGCCCCAATCACTGGTGTTTCCGGCCGAGGGTGCCCTGTGGCGGGAGTGGCAGTGGACGCAACTGCGGCGGAATTCCACTTACAGTCAATAGTGATTTGTTCTTTATTGAGAATTGCAGTTATTCGGTGGCAGCGTGTTCAAAATGTAATGATGATAATACAAACATTGAGGAAGACAATAATGATAATTATTGTGCCCTATGCCTTCATTTAATGTGTCATGTCAATAAGACTGATTTGAGACAATTATTTTCAAGTTTGCCATGTATGAAAAATATGGCGAATAGCAAGTTTGATTTCTGTGAACCATGTTCTATGTCCAAGATAATTAAGGCCTCAATCCCGAAGAAGACGAAGAGGACAACGAAAAAACCACTTGAGTTGGTGTATTCTGATCTCTGTAGACCAATTATTGTGCCCTATGCCTTCATTTAATGTGTCATGTCAATAAGACTGATTTGAGACAATTATTTTCAAGTTTGCCATGTATGAAAAATATGGCGAATAGCAAGTTGGATTTCTGTGAACCATGTTCTATGTCCAAGATAATTAAGGCCTCAATCCCGAAGAAGACGAAGAGGACAACGAAAAAACCACTTGAGTTGGTGTATTCTGATCTCTGTAGACCAATTGAAGTTGAGTCATTTGGTGGTTATCGGTATGTAATTTCTTTTATAGATGACTTCTCCAGATTTGCTACTGTGTATTTTATCAAGACCAAATCGGAGGCAATGGATAAATTCAAACAATATATTGCTGAAGTCGGATTACCGGAGTTGGTTGTTGAAAATCTTCGTACGGATTGTGGTGGTGAGTATTCTTCAAAGATATTGAGTGCATTTTGTGTAGAGAATAAAATTAATCATGAGTACACTGTACCCCACACCCCAGAGCATAATGGTATGGCTGAGAGATTATTCAGGATGCTTTTGAAGCAGCTCGTGCGATGTTGCTCGATTCTAATCTTTTGAAACAGTTTTGGGTTTAAACTGCCTGCTATGTGCGGAATAGATGTATAACATCATTGCTTCCTAATAACCTCGCCCCTTATGAACGCTTCTATGGTACTAAGCCAGATATTCGGAACATTAGAGTGTTTGGTTCATAGGTTGTTTTTAAAGATATGTGACCTTGATACAAGTTGGATCCCAAAGGAAGAAAGGGTATATTTGTAGGTTATGCCAGTCAAAGCAAAGGTTATCTTGTATTTTGTGATAATCAAGTCTATGTTACACTCAGTGTTACTTTCAACGAATCAAAAGGGGAAACTACTAGAAGTGTAGAATCATCGGATGAAGCAAATGATATTTTGTTTGAAGAGTTGAGTGAATTCTTCGATGATAGTGAGTGTAATGATCTACCACATGATCTAGATCATGTGGTCAGTTGATGCTATCGGAAGAGATTGTGATAATCTTAATGTTGACGATATTGTGGAGAATGTCGAGGAGGTTGATCAGCAACCAGACAATGTCAATGGAAGACCTCAACGTGCTCATAACAGACCAGACCATTATGGTGGTTTTATATTTGATGATAATCCACAATATCGGGGTCATATATCGGGAAATGTTCCTTCATGTTTCAATGCCCACTAAGTTTAGAACCATGTTAGCTCTATCAGCACTTAAAGAATATGAGATTTCACATGTTGACGTGAAAAGTGCATACTTGAATGCTACTCTTAGTGAAGAAATTTATGTGGAACAGCCAAAAGTATTTGAAAAATACGGAAAATTTTGGAAAATAAAATTTGATGTTCTGTATTGTAAGTTGAGTAAAGCTCTATATGGTTTAAAGCAGGCTGCAGCGAGTTGGTATGATACACTGTACCGATATTTGAGTAGTAAAGGACTTAAACGATGTGATTTGGATTTCTGTTTGTTTATTTATGAATCAACCAATGGTGGTTTATTATTTATTGTGGTTTTTGTAGACGATTTAGGTATTGGAGGTACTAAATCTCGAGTCAACGAATTTGTTAAACAATTCACCAGCGATTTTAGTTGTGATAATAAAGGTCAGTTGAGATGGTATCTTGGAATGAAGATCACTCGGGATAAGGATTCAATTTCATTGGATCAAACTCTGTTTATTAATACAATGTTAAAGAAATTCGGAATGCGGTAAGACAGTTAGTACACCCTGTATTGATTTTATTAGTTCTCAGAATTCACCTTCCGAGAAAATTGATCCCAAATATTCTGAATTATACAGAAGTATTGTTGGTGGGTTATTAATTTTATCGACTTTTACAAGACCTGATATTTCATATGTTGTTGGTGGTGTTCTATCCAGGTTCATTTCAATCCAGGAACTGAACATATGGTTGCCACGAAGAGAGTTTTGCATTACCTGAAGTCAACCATTGACAAGAAATTATCCTATAGAAGGGGGAATGAAGATGGGATTGTGTTGGAAGGATTCAGTGATGCAGATTGGGCCGGTGATACAGTCAGTGCTCCCACTTGCACCTTTTTTTACCTTTTTTACCTTTTTTCTAGCCATTTACCTTTTTTACCTTTTTTTTAACAACCCCAGATGATATTGATATATCAATATGTAAAGTCGTGTTATACAATCTTAATGGTACAGGCGCGTTTCCAATTTATATTATTTATCCAAATATTACTAGTAGGACTTCAGTTGTATGGCCAATAGGCCTACTCATTCTGTTTTTCTGTTTGGTACACAGTACTGCAGTACACACTCAGACTCAGTCTGTCAATACTCAATAGGCGTACAGAAACTGAAAGATATCAGTGAGTCTGTTCTGTAGGCTGTATAATGTTTTGATTTGATTTGATTTATTCATACTGTATTAGGCAGCACTACCGTCTACTGTCACACTGTACAGTTGTACTGCATTCTGGCATTATCTGGCATTATAATTATAACTTTATAATATTAAATATTATGACTACAGTTGTATGGCCAATAGGCCTACTCATTCTGTTTTTCTGTTTGGTACACAGTACTGCAGTACACACTCAGACTCAGTCTGTCAATACTCAATAGGCGTACAGAAACTGAAAGATATCAGTGAGTCTGTTCTGTAGGCTGTATAATGTTTTGATTTGATTTGATGTATTCATACTGTATTAGGCAGCACTACCGTCTACTGTCACACTGTACAGTTGTACTGCATTCTGGCATTATCTGGCATTATAATTATAACTTTATAATATTAAACTTATATCTTATAACTTTAAAATATTATTATACCATGCCATCCAACGCTTCCAAATGGCGAGTAGAGTGGGAGCACGAAAAACTCAGGACATCCCCAGAGCTGACAGTTGGGAAAGTGTTTCGGCCGGTTCAGAATGATTCTGGATTGGCTCACTGCATTGCCTGCAATAAAACCGTGTCGGTTAAAAGCAGTGGCCTTTCCGCTCTTCGCGTTCACCATGCCACACCTCTACACATCCGGAATGTACAATCTATCTGCCAAACACCGACATTAACCCTTGGTCCACCTACAATCCCATCCCAATCGAGTATTAGTTCGAATATGGTTCCCTTGGAGGTGCAGGTCTCAACCTCTACGCAACCTTTAATTAGCCATATCTTGTCTCCAAAAGACCTATGCACAAAGGCTGAATGTGTGATAATTTTGAAAGCCTAGTGTTCGTCTAGTGTTATCAAAGGGATGCAGCTTAAACAAACTAAAGCGAGTTACATTGTTGGACACGGCCTTGGTCCTTATTTCGCCCAGAAGAAGGTGCAGCTGTTAGTTAATTTCTGATGGTTTTATCTTTGGTATTCACTTTGATGAGACCACAAACGCGAAGGTGGAGAAACAGTGTGATGTTTATGCACAATTTTTTTCACCACAGAAGGGGCGAGTTATAAACGTTTCTGCAATCCATTTTCTTTGGTCATGCAACTTCGGACATAATGGTGAAAAAATTTGAGGAACATCTATTTTCGAAGTTTTCCAACATTGATTTGTCTTCCTGGCTCTATTTATCCATGGATGGTCCCAATGTAAACAAGGCTTTTTTCCGGAAAGTGAATATATACCTGGAGTCACATGGGTTTTCTCCATTGTTTGATTTTGGAACTTGTCCCCTGCATCCAGCACATTCAGGGTTTCGGACTTTCCTTACAGCGATTTCCAGTGCTGGTCTATTTGATTTTGATGGATTTGCCACTGATGTACATTTTGTATTCAAATATTCTTCTGCTCGGCGAGAAGACTTTAGGTTGGTCCAGATAGCAGAAGATGTGGAGCAGCATATAATTCTGCACCATGTTGATTCACGCTGGTTAATGACAGGCCCAGTAGCAGCACGACTACTCGAGCAGCTTCCTGCCCTACGAGTGTTCTTTGCAGGCTGTAAAACCAGTCGGGATGTATCAACTGCTAAATTTGTCAAGACAGCCCGGTTCAAACAAATTGACAATGTTATATTTGACAAGCGTACTCCTCTCATGCTGCAATTAGTCGTGAATATCTGTGCAATATTCCGCCCTTTTCTCCTCACCCTCCAGAAATACACACCTCAGATCCATAGATTATATTCCCTTAGCAATGATTTGGTGTATGACCTTCTGTACACCTTTTGCACAAACCTGCGCCTCAATGGTAAGAAACTTTCAGGGAAGAAACTTAAGGAGTTTAAAATCCAAAAGTCTGAGAATTGGCGCTCTGACTTTAAGCTTGGAACCATCGATGATCCCGACAATCTGCTGAAAACTCCAGAAGTGAAAATTGCCATTCGACATGCTCTTATGAAGATGTCAGAATATTTGCTGGATCACCTCCCAATTAATGACAAGACTGTTCATTCCCTACAAGTTGTTGATCCTTATCTCGCCCAAACTGCTGAAGGTGGAGCTGCAGGTGTGCGCTACCTCACGTATCTGACACAGCTGTTTCCAAAAGTGGCTGCGAGTGACTCCATAGATGGACAAACTGTAGTCAAGGAATATGAAGAATTTGCTTCTCAAGAACTTAGTGAAGACCAGTTGAATGTGTCGGATGAGGATGTGAGCGTATTTTGGGGTGACACAAAGAACCAGCTGCGAGTCCATACTTCAGTTAAAGCATATCAAAATGTTAGTCGCTTCTTAGCCAATATGGCTGCTATAACACATGGAAACGCCGGGCCTGAACGAGGTTTTGCAGATAATCGAAGAATTATCTATAAGTCGCGGTCATCCATGAAGAGGTCAACAATCATTGGATTGCGACACTGCCAAGAGGCAGTGAAATGGGTGGGGGGTGCACACAATGTCGCTTTCACCAGCGACCTTCTTGCATCTGCCTCTAAGGCATGGGCTGCCTATAATGTTGAGCGTCTACAAGAAGCAGCGTATAAATTTGAAACTAAAAAAGCTGCCGAGACAAAGCGGCTTTTAGATGAAGAAAGCGAGCGTGAACTGCAAGTAAGAGCGGAGCTTAAACTCCGCAAATCATCTCTGACAAAGAAGCATAATACTATCACGAACCTGTGTGTCTCTGTACAAACGATGATTAGAGTCGCCGATAGTCAACTGGCTTTTGCTCTGGCCAGTTGCGACTTGACCTCAGCTTCAATTGCGAATAAATCCCGTGCGTCAGCAGATACTCAACTCAAAGACCATCAAAATGTATTGTGCTCTATTGCAAAGGAACTTTCTGATATAGATGTGAAGCTGGCTACTTCGAGCAGCAGGAAAAGGCAACGAGTTGATAAGGATTAGTTTAGTTAGGTGCCCTAATAAACTGATATGTTAACATAATGGAAGATTATATTGGATTTGTTAATATGATATATAACATCTATCTCAAAATGTAATATTTGTTTTCTGGATACGGTTTGGATATGGATGCTGGGTATAGGTTTGATTTTTAACCACCTTTTTTTTACCTTTTTTTATGACCCATGTTTACCTTTTCACCTTTTTTTTTGGTGGAAATTCTCCCTGGGAGGGCTGTACAGTGGACTGGAAATCCACATCTGGATTTTGTTTTAAGTTGATGAGAGGCAGAGTTGTTATCTCATGGGGATCGAAGAAGCAGACATGTGTAGCATTATCCACAGCCAAAGCAGAATATGTTGCTCTTAGTGTCGTGTGTCAAGAAGCAGCGTCATTTCGATTGTTGCTCAATGAGTTGGGTTATGACTTGGACTTGGGTTACTATTTTTGAGGATAACCAATCCGCGATAGCTATAAGCAAGCACCCAGGAGTATGTCAGAAGACAAATATATTGATAATCATTACCATTGTGTTCGTGATGTGATTGAGAATGGGACTGTTGTTATTAAGTATCTTTCCATTGAAGATATGATCGCAGATGTGTTCACGAAGCCAGTTAGTTAGATTAAACTCGATAAATTCGGTAAACTGTTATTGGGTTAAATTTAAGCAGACTCCTGGGCTTGTTTATATCCAATGAGTGGGATTTCCAATAACTTTTTTTGAAACTTTGTCAAGAAAAGACAGTTTGTAGGACCTTTTCATATTGGGTCCCTTGTGGTTGTTATATATACTGTGTGACCTACCGTGAGGGTTTAGGTAGTTTACTCTTATAAGGCATACAGCCTACTTTTAAATTTAGTACAGCATCAGCATTTACTACTGTAGTAGTCTGGCAGTATAGTACTGCAGTATGCAGTTTGTTACTATCTTTTATAAGTTCTGATATTGATATATATATTAATTAGTCAGTAAACCTTATGTAATGGAAACTCAGCGTTATATTTCCCATCACATATAGCTATCGATTTTATATAGGTAATTTAAAAAATATAGGGTTTCAAATAATATTGCTGCACAATTTATTAATTAATCTGTTTATTTTAAATCGTCTAAATTACTGCCACAGTTGGCTGGTATCATAAACTGTTTGATATTAAAGCTTTTTGAAGAACATTTTGTCTGTAAGAACTTTATCTTTCGGCATTTTCTTTCCCTTTCCATGTTTATTCGATCTTCCATGTCCTTTCTTCCCCTGTAAATATCAATTCATATACTGTTACACTCACTTAATTACGTATATGTACTGTATATAGTAGACGTAAACCCACATTATATCCTATATTATATTTAGTCAAACAAACCTTCCCTTTCTGTTCGCGCTTTTAGACCTTTAACAGTTTAACCTGCTAATTGATGTGTCTTATGATGTCTGACAGCCCATACAAAATATGACCACAGCCGAAGTCAGTCTAGGGTGGCGTATGACCCACCGTATGTGGGAGACTGAATTCTATGGCAGAGAGAGGGGTAGGCTACTTTGTATTATTCGATTGATCTCTACTATATAATCTCCAAAATCTATGTTTATTTTCAGGGAAATACCAGCAGTTCCTCTAGATGCTGCGCTTTAAATACCACACAGAGTTATGACTTATACTAATAGTCAGGAAGACAGAGGGTTCCACCGCGACTTTGGGTCATTACGCATTTTTATTTGCTTAAACTTTAGTTGGACCATAGAGTAATCAACATCCGCCGGGTGCCACTTCGGCACCTTTGGGGAATTTTTTATAAAGCACTTAACCTAACTTTCCATAGCAACCGGCATACAAGGTTTTATTTTGAGATATCTGCGACCTTGCACCTATTGCCACAGCTCTTGTTAATTATTCTGAATAAGATTTCTATGGTTAACAGCCAACAGTGGAGGTGCAGGATCATCAGCAGCTCTCCTCAAAAGAACTGCAAACTGATCTTGCAAACGAGCACGTTTTATATGTTGTACAGTGGCACGCTGTGTGGGGCAAGGTTGAATACTTTAGGGTGTTGCTTCTTTGTAGTGAATAGCCTATGTCGAAGTTCCTTCAGAGTATCGGATATGCCACCACCATAGAGGTGTATAATGAATGAGAGGCCTATTTGCCTATAATCTCTCCATATCATAGGTCTTGCAACCACGTTTGCCACGTGAGGGTTTCAAATCCATAGTTAAAACTGAGCGTGTTATTCTCTGGTAGAAACCATTTGGGAGAGTTGATTTGAATGCCCTTGCCGACTCCAACTCTACGGCATTATCGACATTGACTTCTGGTGGAGCTATACGACCGTTCACAATATGATCAACTTATTAGTGTCATTAAAGCCAAATGGATCCCTGCACTTTTTTAATGTTCGAAGTATACTGATTCTATCACCGGCATCAAGATCCTGCTGCTTAGTGCCTTCCTCTTTATGTCGTTTTAAATCACCTTCACGTTCTTCATCATCTTCCACTAACCCAGAATCAAACATGTTATCCACACTCAAGGCAAATATATTGCATATGTGGTGGGGTAACACCCAAATTAGGATGATTAGGATGCGATTAGGATGACTATCATCTTTCGTTAGACAAACTTTACCACATATGACACAATCGCACTCATATTTTTTATTAGCACATCAGAACTCAATTGTTTCACAGGTGTGATTCTGGTAATTTCTGTGAGTTGGAAATGTGTCGTCTTTTTAACTCACGCTCTATATGTTGTTTCGAAGTATATGCAGAAATGCGCTGTTTGTGAAAAATAACATTCAGTTCCGAATCGTTTTCACTGAAGAATCTCATTGTGGTTATCAATTTCACGGGCTGCACTACAAGCTATGATGTTCTTCATGCGAATAGGTCCTCCAGTGATTAGTGTTCCAGATGTTTTTCGGCAAAACAGACACGACTCATCCATCATATAGCGCCGATTAAACAACAGTACATGATGTTGGGATGTTTCACCTTCGATTGTCCTATTATGAGAAATATTTCGTCTTTTGAAACGTAAATAGGGTACTACTGTAGTTCGTCATGTCGAAACCGGTACTACTATGTTATGGGTACCCACTTTTTGACCGTTTATTTGACCATGTTAATGGCTATTATCTTGAGGTTTTTTGTTTTAGAACATTAATGTCATCTTCTGTTAGACGTTAGCTATTGTTTTTTTATGGTAGCTAGTGATTTCTTTTAGGTAGCTACTTACAAAACCAAATTTTTGGTACCTAATTTTTGATCAATTTTTTTACCATGTTATTGCATATTATCATGATGTTTTTCGTTCTAGAACATAAATTTCACCTTCTGAGAGAGGTTACCTATTATTTTTTATTAAGGTAGCTAGTGATCTTAAAATTACAAAATAATATTTTGGACCATGTTAATGGATATTATCAAGATGGTTTTTTGTTCTAGAACATAAATTATTTCACCTTCTGAGAGAGGTTAGCTATTATTTTTTATTATGGTAGCTACCGGTAGTGTTTTTAAAGGTAGCTAGTGATCTTAAAATTACAAAATAAATTTTGTAGTGCCCCTTTTATTTAGACAATTTCCATATCATCAATATATTCTCGAAGTGACTAATAAAAAGATAAATTAAGATAAAACAGATACCTTCATCAGCCACCTCGCTGAGACCCTTGTGGCTCGGCGGCAGGGGATGCGGGATCGTGGCCTAGCCTGCGTTCTCGGGGGAGTTCGGAGGCGGCTTCAGTTCGCGCTCCTCCGCTCCAACTCCCTCTGTTTGCGTGGTGGCCGGCGTCCCTGGAGGGCGCTGCTGGGCTTTGGGGATGGTGCGGGTCTGCGGGGGAATGACCTCGCAGACCATTAATAATTCACGGTGCACCATTTTTAATTGTATGTTAAATTTTATTGTCTTAATTGTTTTGTTCTGATTGGTGGTGGGATGCTGGTGCAGTTTTATATTTAATTTTGGTTTTATGGATTTGGTCAATGTAATATAATAATAAAATTTAATTGCATATAATTATATAAAAAAATGTGCATTATTTTGAATTATAATTTTACCTCCCAAGTTAATAAAAAGATAAATAAATCTAGTAATAATTAAAATATGCCTAAATAAGTAAAATAAGTAAAAACTATATTTTGTATAAAATATAAAAAACTAGCTAGTGAATAATTACTAGCTACTTTGACTATCAAATAAAAATTACTAGCTACACCATGACTCATAAATTATTCCATGCAAATATATAATTGAGAATTAAATTACCAGTATATCTTACATTACTAGCTAATAAATAGTACTAGCTAACACAAAATCAAAAGTACTAGCTACCATCTTACTGTCAGAAGGTCAAATATTTGTTCTAGATAAAAAAAACCTCATAATAAAATAAATTTTTACAAGAAAAAACGTGGTAAATTTTTTTTCAATTTTTCAATTAAATTTTTTTTAACTAGCTAATAAAAAATACTAGCTAATACAAAATCAAAATTACTAGCTACCATCGTACTGGCAGAAAGTTAAATATTTGTTCTAGAACAAAAAACCTCATAATAAAAGCCATTTTCATATGAAACAATTTGTTTAAAAAGTGGGTACCCATAACAGAGTAGTACCGTCGAAACCCCCATTCAATTGTTTTCCACGAGCTAAAGCTTCTTTGACTTTTATATTTTATTTGCTACAGTACAGGCCACCAGAAAACGCAGATTTGTACAATTGTGAACACATTTGATCAAATGTGTAGCAGTGTAATGTTGTTGAACGGGACAATTGAACATAATTGAATTGGCAACAACCAACATTTTTTCGCCAAAGGATACAATTGAATACTTTTGAAACGCTCAGTAATCTGGAAACTCTCTGTTGTTTGCCGCGAACTGTCACTCACTGCAGCTGGAAATGCGATAAGGATATTGTTTACCTTTATACAGTAGTGTGCGGTTATAGTGTCTAGTAGGCAGGCCTATAGTTAGTGCTGTTAAGGCATCTTCTGGTGTTTCTCTGTGCCCTCTCGGTGTCAGACTAATGGCGCGACATCTCCCTGCCCTAAATTAATTATTCAATGGTCTAGGCTCCTCCATCCATATACCCACCCATCCACTCCCATACACTCCATGAACCTCCATGTGGTCTTGTATGTAGTTCTCTCTCTACCGATACAGCCCATGTCCGCAATATTACGCCCTGGGGGCTCTCTCATCTACCTGATCAGACATACAGGCGCACCGCACACAAATCCTTTGTCGGTCCCAGCAAGTTAGCCTCCTGCTGTGTGATCTAGAAGATAACTCGCCATAACCTGCCAATCAGATGACAAGAACAAATGTGTTCACATGTGATCACATTGGATGAAATCTGCTTTTTCTGGTGGCCTGTACTGTAGAACATAGTCAACATTCTATAATATTTTTTATTCTAGCTTCTATTTATCAAAATACTAGCTATTCAAAAATTTTACTCAAAAATAAAAATATTTTATATACAGTTTTTGCTTATTCTGGAATATTTTTGAAATTTAAATTTAGCTAAATTCATTTTCAACACAACTAAAACTGCTACCAACAATAAAAAACATTAGCTATACCCTATAAGCACACGGACGTCAAAAAGACGTCGTAATGACGTCTTTTTTGGTCAATGACGTCCTTGGAAAAGACGTCCTAATTGACGTCATTTTGCTCGTCCTAAGTCCGTCAAAAAGACGTCTTTCAGAGACGTCATATTAAAGACGGCAAATGACGACATTTAATGACATGAAAAGACCAATTATGACGTCTTCCTGACCCATTAAAGACGTACATTTTCAATATTAACTGACGTCTTTTTTTGGTCTTTATTCGTCATGAACCTATAATAATAATTATATATATAATTTGACCCTTAAGACAACAACTTAGAAAACAACACGGCCTTGTATAATAAGCTCACACCACATGCCACAAGCAATATATACGTAATTTACTCAGATGGATTAGTAATGACTTTTTGTTATATCATCGGCTGTCCTTTTATTATTAAATGAGGTTTTATCTGGGATAGCCGCAGTGCATATTGGCACGTTCTACAGTAGCTGGGCTTCTAGCAAAAGCCACCCTTTGTTAGGCGAATTCTACAACTCACTGATCACGCTCACTTATCATAAGGTCATTTATATTAATTTTGGTAATTTTTCTTTACTTGCTGGACTGTTTAAATAGTCTAATTGGCACAATATGACTAATTAATTAATTTCAGTCAGTATTTTAGATTTTATTAAAGTCATTGATTAAACATTTTCGATTTTAACATAAATTTATTACACATTTTTAAGCACCCACCAGTTATACTTCTACAGTAACTATGCACATCAATGTATACGTAACGTTATATATAACTAACTACTGTATAAACTGAGCATTATTGAAAACAGCCTATCCACATCCAATCATAACCCTCTTCACCGAGCCTTCTTAGACTTTCTTCAAGTATTCATTTTTAACATATTATATAAAAATTGAAACATTTCAATCCTTCTGTCAGTTTTTTGTACGCTCACCTATACGTAAACCAAACTTATGGGGTCAAATTCTATGGCGCACCATAGTACTCTAGGAGTAGGCCTTGCAATCAGCATATCAAACAGCAGTTGGCGATAAACACTGTACGGTACCGCTAACGGTACGTTGTATTAAACAACGCCTCATCGGGAAGTCGGAGAGAAATATTTCAATTTTTGAACAAAATTATACACACTGATAAAATTACTTTATAGGAAAACAGTAGGTCTACTCGTTTACTTTACTGTTTTCCTATAATCGTTTTATCCTTTTATCAACGTGATATAAATAGTCATTAACATAAAATTTTATTTATTCTTTAGTGCTTAATTTTAAGACCAAGCGATTGGTAATTAAAGTCTCCATTGTCATCATTTTTGAAAAACAATGTTTGATTTTTCCTTCTATATTTGCATGAAATTAGGTTCTAAACTTTACAAGGATTATTTAAATTAAATGCCTTCAGAAATGAGGGAATTGAAAATGCTTCCTCATTTAACTGCGCGCAATAAAACGAGGTTAGTAAAAATATGTTAACATTATTACTATTCATTTAACACTATGACCCGTAATTCCGTAATATAGTGTCATTTTCTGGTGATACGTGAAGCCCCCCCCCCCCCCTCCGCATTTTTCTTGAAATCTTTAGCGTATTGCTTGACATTTGAAAGAAAACTTGTTCGACAGACCGTTGAGGTTAAGATGGAGGCAGAATAGAGAATATTTTTTCAGATTATTAAATTACGTCACACCCTTTTTTTTACAATTTAGACCCCCCCCCCCCTCCCCCTTTTTCACAAATCATCACGAAATCGTAGACCCCCGTCGCGCTATCTCACAGTCACAAACGATAATTAAAAAATTGTTTCTAAAACGTTTTTTTGCATCTTAAGAAAATATTGTTTAAAAAAAAGTTTTCGCATTTTTCGCAACGCAAACTTAAAGATTTCTTTTCAAGGAATCCTAATTTCAATGTACCTTCCAACTTTACCGACCTATTCAATAATGCCCTAATACTTCACATACAATATATACGTAATTTTGATTCAATATTGGTAATACATACTGTAGTACTAGAGTTATTATTGTTAGTTTTTATTGGTGAGATTTTATACATCGTTCTTTGGCGTGTTTCAACCACACTTTCATAATTTTATGAATTGTTTGGTTTGCTCCAACTTCGTCCTTAAATAGCGAGGAATTACTTAGACCTTCGGTCATTACATTACATAGTAACTTTTCCCCGAAAGGAACCTTCCCGCCTTTTCCACGCCAATTAACATTCTGCGCCACCTCATCCGTCATTAACATCCGCATAGCGGCGCGTGTATTGTCTCCCATGGAGGAGTCACCAACCCCACGAACTCGACGCTTTAGGACGTCCCTACTGCTGCCCTCCTTCAAAATTTCCTCAATCTGAGGAAAGTCGTCGATAGACTTTAGTGGCAACTTTAAATCAATATCATCGCCATCGGGGATTGGAGAGGACACATTTTCCTTCACCTCTAGGAGCCTCTTTAAGATGACGTCGTGCTCCTTTTGCTTCAGTATTATCTCATTTAATTTTGCGAGAATCAATGATGTCGAGGATGATCGTTTTGGCGGAGCGATTTGAGTAATATTAGCAGTTGTAACATTGTCAGTTATCTGCAATAATATTAAATTAATAAATGATTGAGAAACATAACTTACGCATACGCAGGGAGGCGAGCGATTTTGACAAAAAAATTTCCCGGTTTTTCCGGTATTCAACAATTTTACTTCACTATTTATACTTCGGGATCCCTTTCCAAAAAAGTCGGGATCGGAACCGGGGTTACATTTTTTGCCGGAATCCCGTTTAAACACTAATGTACAGCAAAAACTAAGCACTTCGAGTAAATAAAATCTGGTTCACATTTTAAATTTTTTAACATTTAAAAATTTGATAAAAAGCACTACTACAAGATTTATCATAGTATTACTTAAAGCTACAGTATGAAAATCAAATATATTACATACTAATACGGTACATAAGGAGTGAAATAAAGTAGTAACATTTCCGCAACCCCCCCCCCCCCCCCGCAATTTACTAAATTGTTGTTTTACTATACTAGCTAGGATTTTTATAACTATTCTACAGGCCTAACAAAACTTGTTCTTCAACATATTTGATACAAATTTAAATGTATTGGAATCATTGAATGCATGACGCCTTACGGCCATGGATGAGGCCGTACGTTGACCTCACGGATGCCGCACGACGTTGTCGTACGGCTGAGTATAAATGGGCCCTTACCGTTAGTGTAATTTCGAATAATAAATAGTAATACTGTAGTAATAAATAGTAATGCTCGATTTTAAAAGTTGTCCATCAGCGGGTAAGGTAATGTAATGCGCTGTATAATAATAATAATATTGAATATAGATATATTGCTAATCAGTTCTCAGATTTGGAATCCTCACAAAAATCTGCTCTATATGAAATGAAAAACTAAAAAATATGAAGATACAGTAGTTGCTATCAGTACATACCGAGTTATAATTATGGCTATCAACAGGCACCGGTAATGATAAAGGATCACATGTGGTAAGAGTGGTAAGATTGCTTTGTTGAAAGTTGAATGTTGATTCCAAATTCTAAAATTAAATAAAATATGTTAAATTTAGATTAGGTTTCAATGTAGGCTAATTAGAGTTTAGTTCGGTGATACAGTACCTCCAACACTCAGTTGATACTTAAAACATCGGCATAACTTAGATGTCATCGAGCAGCTCGCGATAATGGTACTTATCACACATTTCATAGGGTCGAATTAAAAACACTTACTTGCGCGGACAGAAATAAACAAAATACCTAATTAATAACAGATTATACTGTAGACATAAGGCTATTGGTATGGTGTATTATAGTTGTTGGGCTTGGATAATTATTACTCACAGCAAGTGTTCCGTAATTCCGCTATTATGCTAACTATATTAGCCTATGGATTAATAATTATATAACATTATATTACAGCACAGATTACACCGCCACACCCGTACTTACAGATGTCGCGGCACCGGCAAGTATTGGCTCAACTGTATGGGGAAGTTCAGGTTGAGTGACAAGTGTGGTTGTTGTTGATGGTAGTGGTTCCAAATGTCGAAAGATCGAAGAAGGCTAAGATCATAAAATAAAAGTATAAATATAAAGAAACCTAGAAATAAATATCTAACAGTGGTCTGTAATTCAATATTTTTTAGAACGGGGGAGGGGGCATTTCTTTGCTGAAACGTTTTTTGCGATTTTAGGTGTAATTGTAATTTCTTAAAATATATATTACTAATTATTCGTATGGTAATAGTGGAAGATAGTAGAGGTATATTTTAAGAGGAATAAAAATGAAAAACATACCAGAGGGTTACGGTTTAAAACAAGAGTAAGTTCCCAAATTTCGCGTGGGTGGAACAATAAAACTATAACAGTAGCATCCACCCCCTTGGTTACGCAACTGCGCTGTAACGCTGTCACAACTCTTAAACCCCTATCATTAACCTCATTATTGTATGGCGCCGTTTCTCCTTCCACCATTGCCAGATAGTCGTAGAATATCGTATAGTACAGTATATAGTGAAATACAATATTTGCAGAAAGGTGCAGAATCTTGTGATGTGTGAAATTACTTTCAATTACCGGATATAGATGGGGGGGGGGGGGGGGGGGGGTTGCTTTATTTCCAGTGGGGTCCCCCAGATATATTCTGCCCGAAGGAAACTCAGGAACTCATTTAGCTGCGGTACAATTTAAGGATGCAAGGCAGAGATGCGCCGTGGCTAGTCCCTTTGAAGCATTCGTGCCGAAACGAAATCTGCCCTGTCCCCCATGCGGGGATCGAACCATTGACCCCAGGAGAGAATTCAAGGCAACGGATTTAACCACTAAGGGACTTTGAGGTGGTAACAGATAATAACGGACGAAGTTGGGCTGTACAAAATTAGTAATAAATAACCATGTATGTAACCAAACGCAACTTACTTGTAAAATCCAAAACTTTAATGGAATAAATGGTCCATTTCGAAAACTCATTTGCATGAACTGGCTCCTTCTTCGTACGAAATTTGTTGACATTATGTGGCCAATAAATCGACCCCGTTCTCGATGACTCATCCAAATGCTGGATCCAAGAGCTAAGACCCCATTCCACCTCTTTTTGCACAGGAAATTCAACAACAACATATCGCTTGTTGAAAACACTGCTAGAGGGGGACTCTTGACGCCGCATTGCTATTAATTTATTATAGTACAATGGGAAAGTCAAATTATAAAATAGAGTCAAGATATTCAATATTCTGATTATATTAATTAAATTTATTTAGTCTATTTAGCAGTATGAAGGAGCGGTAACAACACAAAGGTCTCGTGATTGTTATAGTAAAGACAACACATTTTAGTGAAGCGAATAGAAGTGAACATTACTAACTTCGTAGGATACTGTATGTCACCCATTACGTTATACTTAATTAAAAGGATATCAAAATTCGAGGATGGGCATGGATATGTATAAAAGTCAGTTATGTATTTCCGTGGTACTTCGGAAACTCTCAGTTGTATTTTATCGTCTTCGCAGTGTTTCAATATCTCCGAAATTATAAATATAGACTTAGTTTCTTTGCACATAACTATATTCTCACCTTTTTTCAAACTTATTTTATACAATTCACACTCGAGGTCACGATATGATGCAAAAGAATGTCTATCTTCGATAATAATATTAATTCTGCGCTTAAGTGTCGGAAGTTCTTTCATATGTTTATAAATGGTGGTGGTTCCGGTGGCACTATCAATTTCAAATAAACGTTTCTCAGCTTATGCCAGAGGACTGCGGAATGAACGTATTCTCCTTTTCAGAATCCCCAAATAAGATTCGAATGGGAATGAACTGAATTTTTCCAAAGAGCCATATCTTAGGACATCATCTGATAAGTGAGTAAGACCATGGGTGTTATAGATTAACATATCTTTGGAATATATTACCGAAACCAGCCGGAAGTACTCCTGTATCAAGCTATCAGCATATTTTACCTGTTCTGTGGTAATAAATGGATGCTGAGATGATAAAATACGCGCTGATAAGTGTAAAAGTAAAAAATGGCAATACCTATCATTTGTAAGGACATTTCTCAAGACAACAGGCCCGATGAAAAGTAAAAATTGACGGAATTCAGTAGCTTTCCAACGTTCCAAAAGGTCAATGGACCTCGGTCTCCTAGAGAACTCTAATGGCACTAAACCCAACTGATACTGTATACCAGAAGAAATTGCTTGTGTATCTCTAGATTGCAGACGGATGTACAGTGGGCCCTTTAACCATCCAAGCAATAATTTACGCATATAACCTAAATAAAGAAGATGCATCCCATCAATCGGAGTTTGCTTCACAATGTCGAAATGTTTTAAACCTAAGAGTGGTGTACCTGTACTGCAAATGTGATGAGCTGCATCTTTTTTGGTACGGAAAGAGTCTTCAGTTCTATGCTCACTATCACATTGTGCAAATATCATTCGATTGTTGTACCATGTTCCAGTACATGTGCATTTATCGCACCCAGCATAACCATTATGGCCTTTTATTTGCAATATACGTTTTGGCTGGATAATCGCAAATAATTAATTGCACCCGAAATTTCCACAATTTATCGTTGTTATAAATACCATTGAGGCTTAAAGCATTTGCTTCAGAAACAAAATCATTGAGATATTTATCTAATGATCCCGGCTTACCATCCCCACAATAAATTGCAATTACAAATGGTTTTGAAACAATTTCTAATATACTCAAAATTCCTAAAATTGGCCAAAACTGCACTTTTGAGTTATCGAATAACGGAAGACCATCTATGTTAGTCTTTAATTCAATAAGGTCCGTTGAATTATGTATTGTAGGATGTAGTGATAGGACTTCACTTAGAAATTTATCAAGGAATTTCGAGATACCACGATAGAGAAAATTGCTCGCATTCACATCATGACCAGAAGGTAAAGCCTCATCTGCAAAAATAGATATGGCATTGGAAATCCTGGGCGTCTTTAACAACGTTCTAGTATCCTTAGGTAGATCTCCAATCTGGTTGTCATTTAAGATTGCCAACAAATCGTTCGCCGCCGTATGAGTGACATTATGTTTTATAGCCCACAAAGCCAAGGATGATTTTAAGCTACCGGTAGGACTTGTTTTTGGTTCGTCACTACCGGTAACGGTTATTTATGGTACCCCAGTGTCACCAAGTTCACCATTATTGAAGTCATCTGAGAGGCAGAAAGAGGACTCTGATGAATCACAGCTACAACTAGAAGTGTCAATGTTATCAATTTCATCATCACAAATAATTACTGGTTGAATTGGAAATTCACAGTCACAATTATTATTCACATTTTTACTGTTTTCATTATCAGATATTATCATATCATCATCCTCAGTAATACTTCCTACATCTTCTCTAACACCTTTCCGTACTTTCCTTCGAAACGTCCAATACGATGCCATCATAGAGAACGAGTGGATAAAAGCGCAAGGTTGTTTTGGACTCCTAATAACTATAATAATTTAATTTTTATCTATAGGAATCTACTGTTTTTTTTTATGTACGTCCCACTGCAATGCCCCGGAATATACATAGTGTCGAAATTCATGTACCTGGACACACCCCCCCCCCCCCCCCCCCACAAATCTTTCTACAAATCTTAATGAGATTGTATAGAATTTGAAATGAGGTAGTTTCACCTCCCTTCTCCCGAGTGGGTGAGCCAGAATTTTTATTTCCGCTATTATTCTTTAGCTACAAGCGTTTAAAAAAGGTTTCTCCGACGAAATAGCACCAGTTGCACCACAGTTGTTCTTCAACCTTATCGATATGTTGGTCCAACGGAAAGCTGGCGGTGCTAATATTCGAAATATGTACAAACATTTCAATTTGGTTGGGAAATAGCTGAGCTATTGGCATTCGAAAGTGGGACATATACAGTATTATCTGATGGAATGCATTCAATATGGTGCTGGTAAATTTGTATATGTGGCTGGCCACGAGAAAAGGGACCTTATGTTACCGGAGGTCGATTTTGAGTTATTAGGCCTATGAGATGCAGAATTTTACAGAGATTTTAACAAAAAAAAATGGTGTCTCAATATCTATTTCCAAAAAATAGTTATAGCGATTTATGTGAAGGTGAATCGGGTAGCTCCTTTCAAAATTATTTTGTTTTTAAAAAAAATTGAAAAGATTAATAATATCATATAGCAATTCTTGCTATATATAGTTAGGCAGGTCAATGTTATTCGGCTTTTTATCAAACTTTTAACACTTTGAAACCCTTAATATTGTTAATGAACTATTTAAAAAAAATTTTTGCAAAATTTTCAAAAAAACATGTAGGCCCCTAACCAAAAAAAATTTTTTTTTTGTAAATTTAAAATTTTTTTCAAAAAAATAAATATTTTCAAAAAAATTAATTTTTTTTCAAAAAAAATAAACTTTTTTTCAAAAAAATTTTACATTCTAGAACATTATCGCCCCTAGCGGTAGACTATTGAATATTACAGGCTAGAATTCATTCTCCAGTGTCATTTTATATTGTAGTTGTCTACAAAATTTCAAAACAAACGGACAGGAATTACCAAAATGACAAGCAATTTACATTCTAGAACATTATCGCCCCTAGCGGTAGACTATTGAACATTACAGTCTGAGATTCATTCTTCAGTGTCACTTAATATCGCAGTAGGTGCTTACAAAATTTCAGAACTAACGAATAGAAATTAACAGAATGACAGCCATATTACATTTAAAAAATAACTGTAGGCCTACCTACTCGTATTAAGTACCATTTATTAAAGTCCTAAATTCAGACATGAAAACACTAAAACAGTGTTATATACAACACTGCAACATCTTATATTGCTTCCTGTAATAAGTTCTTTCCTAGGTATCTTGAATATCAGAACCAATTTGAATTTCCCTAATTTCTAAATTGATAATCCAATTAAATTTATTCAAAAATAGAGGGAACCTTTGAACGCGACTATCTCAGAATCAGGTTTTGCGACATAAGTCCCTTTTTTCGTGGCCAGCCACATATTGTGTATTTGTATATAATGTAAATGTATAATACAAAACAAGTTACGTAATATTATTTTTTTGATTTTATGAATAAATGAGCCGCTGTGTGCTGCCATTAAAAATACTAGCTATATCAATTTCAATAATGTCTAATCATTAATAAAGTGTGTGTGTAAACCAAGTTAAATTACGAGGCGGTAGGCAATATCATGCTGGTCTTATATTTAATTTTAATACAATTTTTTTTACTTGCTAATTAAATCTGCTAGCTAGTAAATAACATTAGCTACGTGGAATTAATTATTCAGATTGAACTAAGATGCAGTATATTAGTACCATCTACCGGCTAGAATATCCACATCAATAATTATTTAATTAAAAAAAAAACATAGTATAAAATGGTCATGGGTGTTGTTGACATGGCGAATTAGGCAAAACTTAGTTTTTTGTTTAGGACATTATTGAGGTAATTATCGGTAATATTTTAAATAATCATGCCTGTTCAACCTGAAGAAAGTGATTTGGGGTTGGATAGTTTGCCGAGTTGGGCCTTAGATGAAAGGAAAAGTAGGAGCCTATAAAAGAGTGGTAATCGTTCCACCAGCCGGAATGAAATGGAGAAAAGGAGACGTAAAAAACGAAAGGGAAGTAAGAAGGGAAAGAAGAGCAGGTCTAGGAGTCGCCGAGGAAAAGGAAGCAGGTCTAGAAGTCGTAGAGGAAAGGGAAAAAAGGGAAGGTTTGTTTGACTAAATATAATATAGGATATAATGTGGGTTTAGGTCTACTATATACAGTACATATTCCTAATTATGTGAGTGTAACAGTATGTTCGCGCTTTCAGACCTTTAGCAGTTTAACCTGCCAAATTTAGGTGTCTTCTAGATTATAAATCGACTTTAGCCTATGACGAGTATTTGATACACTACATTAGCCGAAGCCAGTCTATGCGCGACCATTCACCCGCTGGATATACCCGGGAGACTGGATTCGCAAGCTCTGACCTTATTGCGGTGTAGGCCTACTGTATTATTCGACTGATCGTTAATATATAATTTCTGACAAATATTATTCACTTTCGGGAAATATCAACAGATCCTTTAGGACGTGGCGCTCTAAGTATGTAAACAGAGTTATGACTTACACTAAACACAACGGGATGGCTAATGATTCACGTATAAAGCGCATTCTTTAGGAGATGCTTTGTTATCTATCACATTCATGCACACTACCGCACAATGCTGCACACCAATCTGCCGACCTTCACTAATTTTAGTCACATATAAGGAGAACAGCAACCGACACATGTAGTGCCTATGAAATAGCATTAGATTCACTCCAAAACCAATATAATGTAAGTCGCAATTGCTATATGTAACCTGTCTCTTACCTACAGTATATCAAGAAGATTGGGGTTTTATGATTATTTATCGATATTATCCAAATATAACAATATTCCATCAACTGATACAATAATAACCGACAGTAAATAGCAGTAAAATAATGCGGTGAAAGGTATGCATAGTATGATATGGGCTGTATGCCAGTTTGGTTTGGTTTGTTATGATAACAGTTATACGTTTCTATGATCAAGCCTACTAATGTTTGGCTAAAGCCTGAAACACAGAAATTCCAAAGCCGGTCTTCTGGCATCAGGAAAAATACACACACTGACTGAATTGCGTGAGTTTCTGTATACTATGTCCAACACAGAGTGAAAACCGCTCTGATTGGTCGACCAAACAAAGAATGAACAAAGAACAAAGAAAAAGTTACACGTGGACACAGCTGATAGATGTCGTCATCTGAGTTCCAATGTTTAGAGTATTTGGCTTATTGCGACATAAAATCGCTAGTTATGTCCGCTAAAGTACACATACAGAAGAAATGGCTTTTTATGTCCACTAAAACACCGGTACAGTAAGGAAACGGCTTTTTATGTCCGTTAAAACAACTACAGAGTACTTTGCGGGGAAAATAACCAGCTAATTCCGCAAAAGCCTTTACACCGCTCCCAGAAAATGGGATTTAATTCTATAAAATATAAAAAATCACAGTTTCTAAAATATAAAAATACTCTAAACAGTTAGTCTTTCTTACGCGGACGGCGTTTACGCAGTTTTTTGAGGCTAGCAAGAGTCCTTTTCTCTTTGGGGCGAGCCACTTTACTAGGAGGGCTATAACTCCTGGGTGAAGGGTACAATACAATTGCATCTGAAGGTTTAGGATTACGATCGGTGTATCCGCCGGTCGAGGTACCTGGTTGATCGATATCAACTTCAGTAGAGCGAGGTCTAACGGCCTTTAGGGCGCGTCTTAGGACAGCAGCTCCTACTGGTCCCTGACGAGTCATCTGGACAATAGCGGTAGGTGGACCGTGAGTGGTGAGAAACTTCCTCGGTTTAATGGTTCTTTCCAGCTCGCGTTCTCGGGCTCGATATTCGTAAGGCCGTCGAGATACTTCCTGTAACTCAGGGTGTGAGTTGACAAATAAATCGCTATACTCAGGGTCTTGACGGATGAAATTTATCAAATGGTATGAATTAATATCGTTAGGATTGACGTTCCTGAGATATTTTCGAACAAATTTGGTGGAAATACACTCACGAACACGCTTCATTAGTTCGTAACTCGGTGTGCGTGTTTTTTGTTCAACAGACGCGAATAGATAAGGATGGAACGCGTAAACTCCCTCGTAGGCGCGTCCAGGGTAATAGCGATGGCGTGACTCACAATGTAAATCCGCGTTCGCTTCCCAAGCTCGGATGTAGCGCAGGGTAATCATCTCATCTACGCTTTCCAGATCGCGGTTAAAAAGGCAATTAAAACTGGCATGTTCTTTAAGTTGACAGTGGTGGCATTGAGTCATAAATTGGGGGCAGACTGCAAAAATGTGCGAGTTATTGAGTCTGCAATACGCACAATAGATCTCCATCATAGGTTGTTCATGGAAATAGGAGCAGGGTACGTCTGAGTCCATAGGGGTGAAATGATCTCTCGATGCGCATAATCTGCAACGTTTTCGAGAAACATAGTTGGCGTGCCGATAATCATATGCGGTGAGACATTGTGGACCTTGATACCATTCCAAGACGTAGTCGTTATCGCTGCTCCGGGGCGCTGTAGGCTGAATCTCCTCAGATTCTAAGCATATTGGTTCGTCTTCCAATTGCATAGCTGAGATAGGTGCGGCTGTCTCCGCAAGCGAATAGAATAACCACGACAGAATAACCCGTGGGTATTCGAGGTCTTTGTATAACAGATGAATGTAAGTTCTGTATACAAACGTCCTTGAAAAGGGCGAATCCCGTGCTGTCTAACTTCTCCGCAGCTGAGTCTCTTAGGCTGAGTTTGGTCAGAGCGCGGTCCTTGAACTGACTATCAACGTTACGGAACGGAGTCAGAAAGCGCCTGAAACATTCGAAGCGAATGAATTTATTGTGTTCATCTAGCTTGGCGAGTTTGGTTCCAAGTATTAAGGGATGGGCGCGTATGGTACGACTGCACACATCGGCTAGCCAACCGGCAAGTGCGGCGTTTTCAAAGATCGTGTATATAGCTAAGGAGGGACGAAGTGGAACACTCATAAAGCTATCAACGGCGCCAGGTGCGGTCAATGGTCCGTCAAAGTATAATCGAGAATAATGATCTCCATATACTTGTTGGTAGTTGATAGGATTTCCAACTTTGAAATTCCATCCATATTCTTGAAAGGCAAGATGACCGATGGAGGTTCGTTGTACTTTAGTAATGCCGCTGGGTGTATTTGCATACATAGCGCGGAAGAAACCTCGGCCTTCTGCCCAGGGAGCAATCAGCTGAGTATCAACGAAAGGGTATGGAATGTTCTCCATGTTCCGAAAGTCGTTTTGGAGATCTCCGTAAACAGCTGAGCCGATTTTAAGGATTCTTTCATTAAACAACATCTCGAGCACGGGCTGGGGTAACATCGATCCATCGATACCCATGGCCGGTTTGCGCTCGGTGTCGGTGACGTAACGCTGCGCGAGTTCGAATTGTCTATGTCGGAGTTTCTTTTGTATCTCGGTAAGGGTCTCAAAGGAATAATCAATCACATCGGAATACGCTCGAGTAAATACGTGGGTAGAACCAGCTAGTCCTCGTATATGTATCATGCGCGTAGTTCCCAGTTCTCCAACCGGAACGCTACCTTCGTTATCGTAAGTGACAACTCCATACATCTCGATAACGTTAAGAGTCTCATTCCACACTTTAGTAGCGTTTTCTAGAGTCATTCCCACTGGATGCCACAAGGTAGCGCATTCGCTAGCATTAGGTAGATCTCTATACTTTAAATATTGTGTAGTATATGTTTCTACATCTCCATATCGTTGTATTCTTTCCTCCTCGAATAACATGTCGAGATTCCAGTGTACTAATCGAGTTTTGATGAATCCATCAAGATTATATGGAGGTATTGTCTCTTTCTCTATTCTGGAAACATTATAGGGTTTTCAAAATGAGTTTACTTTGACTAACTGATCTAGATGTTTCTGCAGTTGTTAGAGTTCGACAAGATCGAGAGGATTTATTAGTGGTAGAAACCTCAGACTATGTGTAGGATCTTCCGGTTTTACCATGTAATATTGCATTAGATTGACGTAATAAGGGTGATCTTTGATCCCATAAAACGAGTTCGGTAAAGGTCTAGCGCGTATGTTAACATCGTGTACCATACGACGGACAAGATCCGCTCTATTGTCCGGAGGTTCAACGAGTATACCATCGACACGAGCGGCCTCAATTGGCGGACGTTGCAACATGGGAGCATCAGCGATGAGATCTCGAGATCTTAGGTTGATATCAACTGGTTGAGGCTGTGCCGTGGCGAAGAGTTTGTCTCCAAAATGGGGAACCATCGAAGGATGGATGATGGTTTTAGAATAGAGATCCGTCATAAGAATTTGAGCTTCTGGCTGGGCTAAAGCTGCTTCTTCTCTCTCATCCATTTCTATGTGTTTCTCCTCGAGCTGATTTTCCTCCGCTTGTTGTTGTAAACGCTCGTCTAGGAACTCTTGTAAAGAGTAGGTTCGTCCACGTTCGATGTCTTCCTCGAGATTCTGGATTTCTCTATCGAACTGGGGTAAAGCTAATTCTTTCACCGCTTGGACTTGTTGCTGCAATTTGCGTTTCTCTAAACAATCGTAAGTTCCTTTTCCGATCTTCTGCCGAATAGCGTCTAATGCGTTTCGTACAACGCTCTCTTCGACTTCGGTAACGGGTTGTATAGGGGTTAAGCCTGGACGGTTGTATGGGTTAAACGGCGATATTAGATGACCGCGTCCTAATCCGGCTAGGTAGGGTTGGCGAATATCTAGTGAGCCCACTACCGGAGTGCCACCGATTAATTGTTCGGGTAACACAAGATCTTTAAATAGTGAGTACAGTTCAGGGGGATCCGTTATACTATTAGGATCAAGCGTTTGAGGTCTCACTGAGGAATGAGGAGGTCTGACCAAGTATTCCGGAACTCTGATCATCGGTTTATTTAAGGATCATTTGAGTCGAGCGAGCGTAGGTGATACGTCGAACAGGTTTCGCTCGAAACTCCCATAAGTATATCGTGTAAAACTGTGTTTAGCGCAACGTCTCCGCGGATGTTTATGTCTTTCCGTTTGCTGATTGGGTCTAGGGCATTCGTCGCAGTAATACCAAAGACGCACGTCCTGCAGGGGAAACGCGGGTGATCGTTCTCCAGTTTTACAATATTCCTCCATCTGTTCGAAGCTATCTGGGACGACAGGTAGCGGTCAATCGGCGGTAAGATACATCATAGTGAAATAGAGTCGTTTGAGTTCTATCATAGGGTCATGATGTATACCTTGAGGATATCGAGTTTCTAGATTTTGTTGACTGGCAATATTGAGATATGTTTCTCTCAGGAATTCCAGATAATCGTTGAAGTCGCTGCGTTTATCCGGCTCTTCAACGTCTTCCCTTTCGAGTCTGTTTCGAATAGAATTCTCGTGTTCTATTCTCGGTTTATCGTTCCGACTCCGCTGGGTATGATATTTAAATAAAACCATTTCCCTTTCGGTGTCTACATCGTCCGTATTGTGTAGATCGATAGGATGGCCAGTTGTTAAGAAGTCCATATACGTACCATTACAATGCGTATAGCGAGCGGTGAATTTTCTATAGTCCAATTCACGCGTAAGTTGCTCCTGGGACATTGGCGGTTCGATATAACGACCATCGTCCTTTGTAGTAGTTGGACCAGCGTCGCCGCGTATCAAGCTATCAACAAACGCTTGTAAAGGTAGAGTATATCGCTCCCTGATACCAAGATCATCTTCTATCAACTCAGTCATATCTGCTATATGAGTTTATCAATATTATAATGAGTTTATATTTAGGCTAGCGGGCGTCGCTGCCTACCCCTCTCTGCCCCCGGACAGTGCAAGATCCTCAGCGCCGATGTACCGTCGTCGCTGTGTTTTTCGCCAACGTAGTAGCTACACAACGACAACGATAACCGACACAAGTCACTCCACTGTCCGTCCCAAAGGCTTAGATGTACTTCAGGTTCTTTCTGGAGAGTTAGGGCTACTTTCACAATTGCGACTCGCTACTGTAAACAGACTTTAGCAGTAACATTCACCTATAAACGCACAAATTCAACACAACTGTCACAAACTGTACATATTCGGGCCATTTGTCCGTTAGTCAGTGCCTTCCAGAATGCCACGTTATTATTATGTATCCTTGGATACTAGCAGTGTGCTATTTATTCCCTATGCTATTCAATGGGGTAAGCTTTCTATTGTTCTTTTAACTCACTTCTAATTCTAGCGTGGTTGTTGCTATGGTGACATTATGGAAAGCTAGCGGTAGAATTAGGGTAATTCTCATGCATACAGATCTGGGATGCTATTTAATAGTAATTCTTTAATTGTCAATATCCCCTTTATACATGATTTTATGAATTTTATCGGCTATTGACTATATATTGGAGATTCTCGCACACTAATACACTTAATAGGGTGAATCTCCGCTCCCATGATCTATTAATTAATGGAATTTTGGGAATGTTATAAATTGCATAAAAATGACAATTTATCAAATTCATTAAAATATGAATTTAAATTTATTCCCGTAAATTTTATTATTTAATATTAAATAGACACAATTTTATTCCAGAGCATGTCTGGGGACTGGGATCCTGGATTCTAGGAAATTTGTCTTTTTAAGAGTATCGGTAAGTGCTACGATATCTTAATTGACTAGAATTTTAAAGGATCTGAATTTGACAGACTTTATAAATATTAATAATTAATATTTAAGATGGGCACCGGTTTATTCCAGAACTTGTCTCGGGACGTTAACCACTGATTCTAGAATTTTGTCTTTCAAGTATATCGGTGGGTGCCGCGATATCTTAATCGACTAGAATTACAGATGGTCAAAGGGTTTAACAGATTTATTTGCGTTGTACGCTACTGTTAAAGTGACATCACGCTACTATATGTATTATTTAATATACGGTATGAGAGCAATATCGCAAGAAGCAATGTCAGTGAGAAGAGGCAAGTCGTTTCCAAGGTCTACCCAGAGCTTGGTTTAGCCGAGACACGAGGATCTGAATTTTGCATTCCTAATACTCTACTTTACCAATAATACTTGAATATAGTAGGAGCTTTATTGTACTTTAATAAGTACTAATATTTCATCTTACTGTAGTTACGTATTTGTAATGTAATACGGACAGTAAGGAAAGAGAAAAAGAATTATTTCTCGCCGTCGCTCTAAATATATAATATATAAGTAATTAAGTAATAAACACTAATATATATTGCACTAATCTACTAAATAATCGCTAAAATAACATTCTACTAAATAAAATTAAAGAAAACGATTATAATAAAATTACATAATAATACATACATAAATATAAAATAATAAGAATATAAAATGATATAGTCACACACCCACTCCAGACGTTGTTAAGTTGGGGAGTCCCTAGATGTTTGTTGGATTAGAGAGGTGGTCGTGGGAAGAGTATCTTGCCTTCCATAGTTTCCGGAGAGTTCTCTGTCTCTTTCCAGTAAACATAAACGACCAACTGGGCGATTGAGCTGCTGTGTCTCGAAGACAATTCCCGGTTTCTTAAAGTTACGTCGCATGACGACGAGTTCTACCGATCGCACCAAACCATCATCCGAGATGTGAGTCTCGATGATACGACCTGTCTGCCACCGCTTACGTGGAAGATCTGAATCCACAATAAGGACCTGTCTCCAGCGCTGACGTTTTCTTGCTGCGCAAACCACTTAGTTCGAAGTTGTAGCGTGGGCAGATAATGTTTTTCGAAATGGTCAGCGAAACGACGGGATAACAACTGCATAAGTTGCCAGGTTTGCCGGCAGTATTGGTCTCCGTCTGTGATTTCCGATCGTGGGAGCATGGCTACAGGTTTCTTCAGTAGGAAGTGCGCGGGTGTTAGCGCTTCCAGGGAAACGGGACTCGATGAGACTGGCATAAGCGGTCTCTCGTTGAGATAGGCGGCGATTTCCTCCATTAACGTCCGCAAAAGTTCGTCGGTGAGATACGTGCGGCACGGCACTATTAAGTGAAATGCGGTCTTCACGCTCCTGATTAATCTCTCCCAACTTCCTCCCCACCAAGGGGCGTCGGCGGCGTTGAAGGTCCAGCTAGACGCTGTTACCCTTAGCTGATCGTCCACCTGTCTTTGGTTCCAATCTTTGACGTAAGCCTTGATTTCATTGTTGAAACCAATGAAGTTCGTTCCCTTATCAGATCTCATCGTGTTACTAGTTCCAAAGCGAGCGATCTGTCGGCGTAAGCTCAATAGGAAGCTGTTGGTAGATAAATCGTTCACCATATCGAGATGGATAGCTCTACAAGTCATACAAACAAAGATGACACACCATCTCTTGACTATAGTCCTAGCTCGATATACTTCAATAGGGCCAAATAAATCTACACCGGTATTAGTAAAGGGTGGTTCATAGAAGCTTACTCGTTCCCTAGGTAATTCTGCCTCTCGCTATGTTAAAGGCCTACTGAATGCTTTCCTACAGGGTATGCAGTTCCTAAGAACTTGGTTCAGAGCTCTACAGGGTTTATAAAAATAATAGCGAGTTCGAATTTCGCTAAGAACTCGTTCTCTACCAGCATGATAAAGTTTGCTGTGAACATCTACAATCATCTTGATTTGTATTTCAAGATTTCTAATGAGTATGGGAAACTTAGTGTCAAAGGATAATGGAGCATTAGTTAATCTTCCTCCAACACGTATCAACCCATCTATCATTGTGCTAGAGAAACGATCCCTTAAGCGCATCTGTGGATTTCTCAACAACAGGAAATACTTATCGGAATCCTCATAGCATTGCAGGAGTCTCAGCATCTGCTTATTGGTTTCTTCATGCTCCTGATAACTGATCTTCTCCTTCAGAAACCTGTCGGATATCTTATATTTGGGAAGATCTTTAACAACATGGACCTGCACAGATGTCAGTGGAGCGGTATCACTATTGGTCTTCGTCCTGGAGTAGTGATGATGAAAACATCGCTTTAAATATGTAACGGCCTTACAGAGCCGATTCCAGGAACTGTAGTGATATATCGCTCTCTGCAGGAGAGGTGAGAGTCCTTGCGAGACGTCTGGTATTCCAGATTTCCAATCCTTCTCTCTGATTTCCACAACAGACTTATTTGTGGCTGTGGGTTTCGGATCCAAAGCGTCGTCTCCGGAAGTGTGTAGTACAGACAGATCTACCACGGGTTTAAATAACTTCGATTTACTCGCCCGAGTTTTAGGTTTGACTTTCTCCGCTCCCTTGGCCTGTCTAATCTCCGCCGTAGTAAGATGAGGAGGGCATTCTTCCTCTTCTTTGCTTAGGAAGTCGGGTTCACCTAACCAGTCTGGAGTATCTATCAGTTCTTGTGGAGTTGCTCCCCTGGAGGCGATGTCTGCTGGATTAATCATTCCGGGGCAATGTCTCCATTGATCCATCTTCGTACGACTAAGTATAATGGCTACTCTGTTGGTAACGAAGACGCTGAACTGACAGACTTCATTGGTTATATACTCCAACACGAGTAGAGCATCGGTCCAATAGACAGTTTTCTCCAGTGGATATTCGATCTGTTCTGTTACATTTCGGCCGATGGCTGTAGCGTATAGAGCCGCTTTTAACTCCGCTCGAGGAACTTTCAACTTGTTGTTTATCAATGCCTTAGAGGTAACCAAGGCGACTTTGATTCCATCCGGAGTTTCCACTCTCAGGTAGGCTACTATACCTATTCCCATATCGCTGGCGTCTCCAAACACATGGAGTTGATAGGAATACGTAGGGAGAACATGACCAAAATATGAACGGGAAATTATAAAGTTCTCGATGGCTGGTAGAGAATCTTCCCATTTCATCCACTTCTTTAATAGTTCTCCCTTAAGTGGATCATCCCATGAGTGGTTTTCAAGCCACATTTGTTGTACTAAACTCCGAGCAATCAATATAACTGGGCTAATAAATCCCAATGGATCGAAATAAGTGCTCAGGATACTTAAACAAATCCGTTTAGTCCGAACTGGATTATCTCGCTGTTTTAGCTGGAAAAACAGGATATCTCTCTCTGTGTCCCATTTCAAACCAAGTGTCTTGGTTTCTGGAAGATCATCTTTGATTAGGTCTAGATCTTTCGCTCCTCGATCTTCTACCGGGATCGATTCCAGAAACTCAAGGGAGTTGCTGGTGAATTTAGTTAATCGAAATCCACCTCTTTTTAAGCACTCTACCGTTCCTTTGGCGACATCAATGGCTTCTTCCACTGATGGAAGGGACTTTAAATTGTCGTCCATGTATATATCCCGTTTGATGTTGTCGATCACCTCTTTTGAGAAGGCGTCCCGGTTGTCATCAGCAGTGGTGCGCACCACTGAGCAGGCGTTTGAAGGGCTTGAGATGATCCCAAAGGCCTGGATGGTCATCCAATACTCCACCGGTTTCTGGTTGAGGTCTCCTTCCGGCCACCACAGAAATCATAGGCTATCTCGATCCCTATCTAGCGCCTTGACTTGTAAGAACATGCCTTCTATATCGGAGGCGAAAGCGATTGAATATTGTCGTAATCTTAAGAGTATTCCCAACAAGGATTGGAGTAAGTTGGGTCCTGGTAACAACTCGGAATTAAGGGATTGGCCCATGTAGAGGGCGGAGCCGTCAAATACTACCCTTACTTCATGGGGTTTACCGGGTTTGGGAACGTAATGATGTGTTAAATAGTACGTTCTCTCAGTTATAGGTGTTTCTTCCGGTACTCGCTCCGCATATCCGTTGTTAATAAATTTCTTCAACTGAGTCTGATAGATTTCTTTAGCTGAAGCATTTGCCGTAAGGCGTCGATGTAGTTGAGCAATTCTTTTCTCCGCCAAGGGTCGGTTGTTTATGAATTTTGGTTCTCGCTTTCGGAATGGTAGACCGATTTCATATCTACCTTGATCTTTAAGAAAACGTGTAGTTGACTCCTGGATCTGCTTGGCTCTTTCTTCTTCTACTGATAGGGCCTTATCGTAGGAATTGGGCTCTACAGCCTCTTGAGTAAAGTATCGTACGGCGTGTTCATCCCGAGTCTTCGCGTTATAGCGCTCGATTACGTCATTCAGTTCGTTGTTATAGTCAACTTGTCTTGATGGACGAATGAGTTGACATAGGTTCACTTGGTTTTGCCAAGTCTCGTTTTCCGTAAGGAGATCGATGGTATTCTTCTCATCGAAGAGTTGGTGGATATCGTCATTATCTGAGGAGTATGGTGTTCCCTCAGTTGGGTCGTCTACCTCACTGCTCTCCACTTCCCATTCACTTACTTGATATACCTGTTCTTTTGGTAACCTTTCCATAAGAGTTCTACGGGAAGGGCCAGTAAAGTACCAACCCACTCTAGTTCTTCCCGCATAGGCTTGTAGTGGTTGCGGTTGAGCAGGCCGTTTCTCCAATGTCTCAAGCGCCTCATGTGCATTTTGGCCGATGAGTATTTGTACTCCAGGGTAATCTGTGTTGAATCTAGGTATATTAAGCTGCTGGGTGAAATCGTCCTCATCCCAGTTATAAGGTTCTACTTGGCTGGTAGCGAAGTTCTTTATCGCCACCATTTTTACTGACCTTATGCTGTGTTCTCCTAGTTCATCCTGGGGGGTGGACAACGCACTTACATAATAATCCGCTATTACTGTAGATTTCCAAACCTGCATAATTCCTGACATGTTTAACTTAGTTCGGAACTTGGGTTGTCCAGCAAAGATGTCTTCGGCTAGTTCTTTGTCGATGAATGTTCCTGTGCTACCGGAGTCAAGGAGGGCGTTCACTATATAACTCCTTTTAGGTCCGTGGACCCTCAACTGCACTACGGGAAATTCTCGGATTCCTACATTGGAAGTTGGTGCTTTCCAAGATGGTTGTCGGTCAGAAGTAGTTAGGGAAAGCTCGCTATCGGTGTCCTTTTCATACGTAAGTGCTCGATACACTGCGGTATTTATCAGGTAACAGGATTCGTTTTCATCGGAGAATTCGTCCGTATAGAATCCTTCCATCTCAGAACTTTGGTCAGTGTCGTTCACATCACTGAATTGGACATGTAGTTCGGAATCACTTACCTGACTCGGGCTGTTTCGTTCGAATTCAGTGTGCAACAAGATAAATGATGTTTTGCGCCACACTTCGCACACCTTGCGTCGGAGTTGTTGTTCCATCATATATAACACTTTCTTATCCCAGCGTGTACCTACTCCACCCTTCGGTAAAGTAGAGGCCACGGCTCCAATAACCATAGAACTCTGATATTCATGAGACTTACCTAGCCAATCTAATTGTCTACAGATCTCCTGAATCTCATCGGAAAACTCTATAATCCCGCTGCTAATGAACTTTCGGGGGGCTACCAATTTTGCATACAAATACCTAGCTATGTTATTCCTATTACTATACCTGATGTTTAGGGTATCCCAAACTTGTCTTAGTCCATCTGGATGTCCAATAAACCTTAACGCCATTAACTTGGGAGATCCTTCCAAGCACTCGATGAGGAATCTAAGTTTCTCTCCGTTAGATAACACAGAGTTCTGTATGTTATCCTTGTAATATTCATTAAAAGGTAACCATTTCATCTCATCTCCATTAAACTTGACGATCTCTCCCACCTTTACCGCTTGACGGGCTTCGGTTCTAGCCATTTGACGCGTAAAACTTTCTTGGGCCATCGTGTTATTTAATATCGAGTTATCGGTATATAAATTTCTCAGATTATGATCAGGTCTATATGGAATATCATTGTCAACAGGTTTATAATTACCCTTAATAGGGTTTACTATAGGAGTTTCTACTTCACTAGCAGTATAGATGCGTGTAGGCTCCACACCTTGCGCATGAAATACTTCAGACTTAACAGGTTGACACATTGTTACCGGGGTTGGTGGTATACCTTTTTGTATATTTACTAATTTATCGCGTTCTAACGCGATATTCTGCTGCACTTCTTGCAACTCTAACCTACTTTCCCTTACTGTTCCCTTGAACTGCTGAACAGTTCCTTCCATCTCCCGGACCTGCTGAGAGGAGCACTGACGGTGTTCCCTCAGCTGCCCGAGCAGGAGACCCATCTCCCGTCGTCCCTCAGCTACCCACTCGACCGCCGAAGCGGGAGTCGCCAACGTAGCAGCGGGCGAGCGAGAGACGACAGGCGATAAATTCTTGATATCTCGCTCGGCGTCCAGGACGGGTTCGGACTCGTGAACAGTCCTACTGGGCACAGGTAGTTTGGTACTGTGCAAAGGGAATTTAGAGGTAGGTTCTGGGAGTACAGGTGTCTCTATCACCAAAGGGGTGGCTTCGAGAACAGGCCTAATTATTTCAGGCTCATCTACTATAGTAGGGAGCCTTTCTATTTTAATTATTTGGTCTGTGGGTTCTGTACTACCTAAGTCTGTGTTAGTTAGTTGCCTTCTAACAGCTGGGGGCAAATTAGGCAATTTCTGAGGGTGGGACATTCTTCTACGTCTGCTTAGACGAGATCTATTTCCTCCGCCTTCAGGATCGGTGGTATCGCCTTCATCAGATGATGTATATCCCTGTCTTTTGGGAGTAGATCGACTCATCATCTGCATTTGACTAGCTGTTAACTGTTTATTTATGCAGTCTTGATTCTCTTGAATATTTTCCAACTCTAGTTGGGTGGTCTCTTCAGATGCTCTTCGTTCTGCTTCTGCCACGGCTCGCTTTCTTTCCGCTTCTGCCACTGCCTCTGCCGCTTTTCTTTCCGCTTCTGCCGCTGCCTCTGCCGTTGCTGCTATCTTTCTGTCTTCTATACGTTTTTTCTTTACTTGTTCTTCCTGGACTCTAGCGATGCGGAGGCATTCATCAAATTTAGCTTGGTTCGCAGCTATCATATCCGCATCGATTGCGTCCAACACCAGCTTGGCTCCTTCACTATTAGGGCGAAGTCCAGACAGCCGTCTCCTCAACTCTTCGTCACCTACAAATCGTTGATAGTCTGACAGATAGATGTCAATAGCATCCCTCTTATGCGGTTTTTCTGCTGTCACTTCACTTTCCACTCAGCCAACTGAGATTTCCACGGGGCAGTTCCTTGAACTTTGAGACTCACCCGCTGAAACCAAGTCTTTACGGCAACTTGCAACGACGTGTCTTGTCTTCTTTTCGAAGCCTCCTCAAAGGCCGATAAGATTAGTCTGATTCTTAGAATTCTTTCTCTAACTTGATAAAGCAGCTCTCCCTGCTCTTGAGGTCCTTGGGGTTGTCGAAACAGTTGTTCCTCTAATCGCTCCATAGAGCTGAAGAATCCCTGTACGTATCCTGCTGCTGACCTCTTCCACACGGCTGGATCGCTGGTTTCTTTTGTCACTCCCATCCTGTGTATGTCTTCCCAGGCAGCTTCCGATAAGTCAAACGGGAGTCCGGGTCCGGGGAAGTTCCATTGCGACTCGACAATAGACTTCAGTTCTTCCCTTGTGTATCCCGCATAACTATCCTTGGTCGATCGCTTACTTCTCGCCCAATCAATCTGGTGTTCCTCCACCGCAATCAATACCCTAGTGAGTACGGCTGCAGGAAGGATGAGAAGGGGATCCGAATAAACCGCATCTACCATCTTTGCTCCGCGCTCGGGTGTCAGCTCTACAGTATCCGCACTACTGGAGCTGTCGGGCCGTTGAGAAATAATTTCTCGGCTCGAGTGTTGCTGCTGTTCTGCTGCTTCTTGGTCCCGCTTGACCTGAGCTCAAGTGCCTATGATAGACCTACGGTGTTGGACTAGCCTAGGGTCTGATACTACTACTGGAGGAATGATCTTTCTTACAGTAGGAGGTGAGTTGAACTTCGGTCTCACACGTTCCACACTCCTGTCTGGGTCACAGATGGTTGTATCTAGGAGACTGTCTGACAGGTTTTGCTTTGTGTCAGACATGTTTGTTTGTACAATTGAATGCCTACTGCTATATTACAGTTAAAGCAAGTCTAGTAATTCAGTATCAACTGTTAGCCTAGTAATTAATTACCGATACTGTTACTCAGTGTAACGTGATATATATATATAATATATTAGAATACCGGTATGCTTATAGTATATATATAAGTATTATTACAGACTAGATTTGTCACAGAATACCGGTATGTAATTTCAGCACAAATATATATAAATATATAATAAGCCTATCGTGAATACCAGTATGTCAATTATTTTAGAATAATTGAATTTCTGAATTTTAGGGTTACTTGGTTACTTTACCTTACTTTATTACCGTTAATTAAGCAGTAGTCCAACTGATGTTAAGACCTAATTGATGTATGACAGGCCTACTATTTTATAAATCGGTTTGAGTTGATTTATAATATATATACCCGTATAATGGGTTTTTGTCAATATTTGAAATAAATGTTATTATTTCTGGGAAAGAGTCACCGCACAGAAGCTGTACGCTCTCAGTGAAGTGCTACTTGTTGGACACTAAAACAAATAATTCTAATTTACCTAAGTTACTTAATACTACAAATTACGTACAATTCGGGGTGAGATTACAATCTCTAAATAAACACAAAAATTACACGTACGAATTTTTAGGGTAATTTTACAAGAAGTCTACAAACCAGCCTAACAAAGGGTTAGAATATCTGGTTATTACAAACAGACAGGATTCTACGGTATTTGAAAATAACAAAGCAGTAGTAAATATACTGTGTTGTCCAGATAGGAAAAAATACCACCGTCTGACGACTTATAGCCATATCGCTATAAGTACTACGTTATGTATCACGGAATGTTCCTACCTAGAAGTTAATTACCGCGACCTACCAGAGCCAACGTGCCTATTAACCAGTTTACAACACAAATATACTGCCTACACACTAATTACTTTCGGAAAGCACTGTACACTAAACCCTAAATTAGGTACTTAGTACTATTAAGTACTTATATAACAAATAACCAGCAGTTAGAAATACTTGTACAGCTAAAGGAACCACGGTATTTGCCGGAGTGACCGAATCATAAAATCTCCAGTCTTTACCTACGCCAAACAGCCCTGATGTAGTACCGGGGTTAATTTAACTATAACGGTATGTATAACAAGCACAATTACTGTAGGAATAAACTTGGGGGTATGAATGTTGCGAATAATCGCATAAACTCTGAATAATAAATATTACGCTACGCGTACAGACTACTCAAACAAAATACAGACCAAACGCTGGCAGACTACTATCAAGCCTAAACAAACTACAGTATATGCAGACTCCGAAATGGTTAGTTAGTATGCGTTCTAACCGAGTAGTACGACTTATTCTTTCGGGGGGATTTACCTCACAGCACTGGAAGCCCCTACGTTCCTAACTAGTACTTTATCAGACATACACTCTACACACACTGTAATCTCTTCAGACCTAACAACAGCCAGGCAATAATCCAGCCTACAAATTATCTAAATAAGAAATATTACGCTACCTGTACAGACTACACAAACAAAATACAGACCAAACGCTGGCAGACTACTATCAAGCCCAAACAAACTACAGTATATGCAGACTCCGAAATGGTTAGTTAGTATGCGTTCTAACCGAGTAGTACGACTTATTCTTTCGGGGGGATTTATCCTCACAGCATTGGAAGCCCCTACGTTCCTAACTAGTACTTTATCGGACATACACTCTACACACACTGCAATCTCTTCAGACTTAACAACAGTCAGACAACAGTCCAGCCTACAAATTACCTGTACAATCTGAGCAGGCTTACACGTCTTCTGCTCAATATTAACCTACAAATAAATAAAACTGACAGAAATAAGTAAACCATACAAAGGAATAAGGGGTGATCAATCCCTAATCCCCTAACAGCCTATAATATACAATATATCACAATCGAAATAATACTGGTGTACCTGTACTGCTGTAAGTACCGGTTCGGGTGGTTAGGTAGTTAGGCCTACTAGTTACCGGTTGACCGGTACTTCAGCTTTATTGCCTACGTTGCAATACAGATCCTATAACTGTTATTGTTCGCGCTTTCAGACCTTTAGCAGTTTAACCTGCCAAATTTAGGTGTCTTCTAGATTATAAATCGACTTTAGCCTATGATGAGTATTTGATACACTACATTAGCCGAAGCCAGTCTATGCGCGACCATTCACCCGCTGGATATACCCGGGAGACTGGATTTGGAAGCTCTGACCTTATTGCGGTGTAGGCCTACTGTATTATTCGACTGATCGTTAATATATAATTTCTGACAAATATTATTCACTTTCGGGAAATATCAACAGTTCCTTTAAGACGTGGCGCTCTAAGTATGTAAACAGAGTTATGACTTACACTAAACACAATGGGATGGCTAATGATTCATGTATAAAGCGCATTCTTTAGGAAATGCTTTGTTATCGGTTACACTCCTGCACACTACCGCACACTGCTGCACACTGATCTGCCGACCTTCACTAAATTTGATCATATATAAGGAGAATAGCATCTGACACATGTAGGGATTATGAAATAGCATTAAATTCACTCCAAAACCACTATAATGTAAGTCGCAGTTGCTACAGGTAACTGGTCCCTCTTACCTTCAGTATATCAAGAAGATTGGGTTTATGATTATTTATCGATATTCTCCAAATATAACAACATATCCATCAACTTATAACAATTAATAACCGACAGTAAACAGAAGTAAAATAATGCGGTAGGACAAGTATGTATGTTCTGGTTTGTCCAGTTTGTATGGTTTGATTTGATAACAGTTATACGTTCCTATAATCAAACCTTTCTAATGTTTGGCTAAAGTCTAAAGCTAATCGGCTAAAGCCAGAACAGAACATCGGCTAAAGCCGATGTTCTGGGGCTCAGGAAAAGGTAAACAAAAACCGTCATGCATTGCGCGATTTCCCGTAGGCTTCTGTACAATATAAAATGAAAATCGCCCTGATTGGTCGAGCGAGCCGAACAAAGAAAGTTAAGAAAGCTCCACATCAACATTAAATCAGCTGATAGATTTCGTCATCGGAACTACACTGTATTAAGAGTATTTGGCGTATTGTGGCATAAAATGGCTTGTTATGTCCGCTAAAGTAGACATACAGAAAAAATGGCTTTTTATGTCCGCTAAAACACATACACAGTACTTTGCGGGGAAAATGACTAGTTATATCCGCAAAAGCCTTGACACCGCTCCCAGAAAATGGGATTTAATTCTATAAAATATAAAAAATCACAGTTTCTAAAATATAAAAATACTCTAAACAGTTAGTCTTTCTTGCGTGGATGGCGTTTACGCAGTTTTTTGAGGCTAGCAAGAGTCCTTTTCTCTTTGGGACAAGCCACTTTACTAGGAGGGCTATAACTCCTGGGTGAAGGGTGCAATACAATTGCATCGGAAGGTTTAGGATTACGGTCGGTGTATCCGCCGGTCGAGGTACCCGTTGATCGGTATCAACCTCAGTGGAACGAGGTCGAACAACCTTGAGAGCGTGTTTTAAGACAGCAGCTCTTACTGGTCCCTGACGGGTCGTTTGCACGAGAGCGGTAGGTGGACCGTGTGTAGTGAGAAATTTCCTCGGTTTGATGATTCTTTCCAACTCGCATTCTCGGGCTCTATCGGAATCGATATGCTTCTCCTCGAGCTGATTTTCCTCCGCTTTTCGTTGAAAGCATTCATCCAAAACTCTTGCAGAAAGTAGAGTCATCCAAGTTCGATATCTTCTTAGAGATTCTGGATTTCCTGATCGAACTGAGATAAAGCTAATTCGTTTACCGCTTGGACTTGCTGCTGCAATTTACGTTTCTCTGAACAATCGTAGGTTGCTTTTCTGATCTTTTGACGAATAGTGCCCAACGCGTTTCGTACAACTCTCTCCTCCACCTCGGTGACAGGTTGTATCGGGTTAAACAGGGACGATTATACGGTTGAATGGCGATATTAGGTGTCCGCGTCCCAATCCGGCTAGGTAAGATGGGCGAATATCTAGGGAGCCCACAACCGGAGTGCCACCGACTAATTGTTCGGGTAACACTAGATCTTTGAACAGTGAGTAAGCTCGGGAGGATCCGTGATACTATTAGGATCAAGAGTCTGAGGTCTCACCAGGGAATGAGGAGGTCTGACCGAGTATTCCGGAACTCTGATCATGGGTTTATTTAAGGATCGTTTGAGTCGAGCGAGCGTAGGTGATACATCGAACAAGTTTCGCTCGAAACTCCCATAAATATAGCGAGTAAAACTGCGTTTAGCTCAACGTTTCCGCGGATGTTTATGTCTTTCCGTTTGTTGGTTCGGTCTAGGACATTCATTGTAATAATACCAAAGACGCACGTCTTGTAGGGGAAACGCGGGTGATCTTTCTTCAGTTTTACAATGTTTCTCTCAAGAATTCCAAATATACAATGGAGTCACTGCATTTATCCGGTTCTTTAACGTCTTCTCTTTCGAGTCGATTTTGAATAGAATTTTCGCATTTGATTCTCAGTTTATCGTTCCGACTCCGCTGGGTATGATATTTAAATAGGACCATTTCCCTTTCGGTGTCGACATCGTCCGTATCATGTAAATCGATAGGATGACCAGTAGTTAAGAAGTCCATATACGTACCATTACGATGCGTATAGCGAGCGGTGAATTTTCTATAGTCCAATTCACGCGTGAGTTGTTCCTTTGACATTGGCAGTTCGATATAACGGCCATCGTCCTCCGTATTAGGTTGACTAGCGTCGCCGCGTATTAAACTATCAGCAAACGCTTGCAATGGTAGGGTATATCGCTCCCTGATACCAAGATCATCTTCTATCAACTCAGTCATAGCTGCTATATGAGTTTATCGATATTATAATTAATTATAATTAGGCTAGCGGTCGTTGCTGCCTACCCCTCGATGTCCCCGGACAGCGCAAGATCCTCAACGCTGATGTACTGTCGCCGATGTGCCTTTCGCCAACGTAGTAGCTACACAACGACAACAATACCAGCGCGAGTCACTCCACTGTCCGTCCCAAGGGCTTAGATTTACTTCAGGTTCTTACTGCAGAGGTAGGGCTACTTTCACAACTACGACTCGCTACTGTAAACACACTTTAGTAGTAACATTCACCTATAAACGCACAAATTCCACACAACTGTCACAAATTGTACACATTCGGGCCATTTGTCCGTTAGTCAAGTGCCTTCCAGAATGCCACGTTATTATTATGTATCCCTGGATACTAGCAGTGTGCTATTTATTCCGCATGCTATTCAATGGGGCAAGCTTTCTATTGCTCTTTTAACTCGCTTCTAATTCTAGCGTGGTTGTTGCCATGGTGACATTATGGAAAGCTAGCAGTTGAATTAGGGTAATTCTCATGCATACAGATCTGGGATGCTATTTAATAGTAATTCTTTAATTGTCAATATTCCCCTTTATACATGATTTTATGAATTTTCTCGGCTATTGACAATATATTGGAGATTCTCGCACACTAATATACTTAATAGGGTGAATCTCCGCTCCCATGATCTATTAATTAAGGGAATTTTGGGAATGTTATAAATTGCATAAAATGATAATTTATCAAATTCATGAGAGGATATGAATTTAAATTTATTCCCGTAAATTTTATTATTTAATATTAAATAGACACAATTTTATTCCAGAGCATGTCTGGGGACTAGGATCCTGAATTCTGGGAAATTTGTCTTTTTAAGAGTATCGGTAAGTGCTACGATATCTTAATCGACTAGAATTTTAAAGGATCTGAATTTTAACAGATTTTAGATTTTCTTGGTTTACAAACTCCTCAGAGTTTATTTGTCGGCATTTACTCTATTATATTTGTTTTAATAGATTTTTATAAATATTAAATAGTTAATATTTAAGATGGGCACCGATTTATTCCAGACCTTGTCTGGGGACGTTAACCACTGATTCTAGAATTTTGTCTTTCAAGTATATTGGTGGGTGCCGCGATATCTTAATCGACTAGAATTACAGATGGTCAAAGGGTTTAACAGATCGATTTTGCGTTTTACGCTACTGTTAAAGGGACATCACGCTACTATATGTATTATTTAATATACGGTATGAGAGCAATATTGCAAGAAGCAATGTCAGTGAGAAGAGGCAAGTCGTTTCCAAGGTCTACCCAGAGCTTGGTTTAGCTGAGACATGAGGATCTGAACTTTGCATTCCTAATACTCTACTTACCAATAATACTTGAATATAGTAGGAGCTTTATTGTACTTTAATAAGTACGGATATTTCATCTTACTGTAGTCACGTATTTATAATATGATACGGACAGTAAGGAAAGAGAAAAAGAATTATTTCTCGCCGTTGCACTAAATATATATATATAAGTAATTAAGTAATAAAGACTAAATATATTGCACTAATCTACTAGATAATCGCTAAAATAACATTCTACTAAATAAAATTAAAGAAAACGATTATAATAAAAGTACATAATAATACATACATAAATATAAAAATAATAAAAACATATAAAATAATATAGTCACACACCCACTCCAGACGCTGTTACGTTGGGGAGTCCCTGGATGTTGGTTGGATTAGGGAGGTGGTCGTGGGAAGAGTATCTTGCCTTCCATAGTTTCCGGAGAGTTCTCTGTCTCTTTCCAGTAAACATAAACGACCAACTGGGCGATTGAGTTGTTGTGTTTCGAATACAATTCCAGGTTTCCTCTTCGTCCTGGAATAGTGACGATAGAAACATCGCTTCAAATACACGACGGCCTTACAAAGCCGATTCCAGGAGCTATAGTGGTTTATCGCTCCCTGCAGGAGAGGTGAGAGTCCCTGCGAGACGTCTGGTGTTCCAGATTTCCAGTCTCTTTCTCTGATTTCCACAACAGAGTTATTTGTGGCGGGGGAGTTTAGACCCACAGCGTCGTCCCCTGAAATGTGTAGTACAGACAGATCAATCGCGGGTTTAAATAACTTTGATTTACTCGTCCGGGTTTTAGGTTTGACTTTCTCCGCTCCCTTGGCTTGTCTAATCTCAGCCGTGGTGAGATGAGGAGGCCATTCATCCTCTTCTTTACTTAGGAAGTCGGGTCCACCTAACCAGTCTGGAGTATCTATCAGTTCTTGAGGAGTTGCTCCTCTGGAAGCGATGTCGGCTGGATTAATCGTCCCAAGGCAATGTCTCCATTGATCTACATTAGAGTTAATATCGTCATTATCTGAGGAGTATGGTGTTCCCTCAGTTGTGGTTGTCTCTCCCTCACTGATGTCTTCTTCCCATTCACTCACCTGATTGACCTGATCTTTGGGTAGCCTTTCCATGAGTGTCCTACGGGAAGGTCCAGTGAAGTACCAACCTACTTTTGTTCTTCCCGCATAGGTTTGCAATGGTTGCGGTCGAGCAGGCCGTTTCTCTAATGTCTCAAGCGCCTCATGCGCATTTTGGCCGATGAGTATCTGTACCCCTGGGTTGTCGGTGTTGAATCTAGGTATCTCATGCTGCTGGGTGAAATCGTCTTCATCCCAGTTATAAGGTTCCACTTGGCTGGTAGTGAAGTTCTTTATCGCCACCATTTTTACTGACCTTATACTGTGTTCTCCTAGTTCATCCTGGGGGGTGGACAACACGCCTACATAGTAGTCTGTAGCTACTGTAGATTTCCAAACCTGCATAATTTCTGAAAGGTTCAACTTAGTTCGGAACTTGGGTTGTCCAGCAAAGATGTCTTCGGCTAGTTCTTTGTCGATGAATGTTCCTGTGCTGCCGGAGTCAAGGAGGGCGTTCACTATATAGCTCTTTTTTAACCCGTTGACTCTCAACTGCACTACGGGAAATTCCCAGATTCCTACGTTGGAAGTTGGCGCTTTCCAAGATGGTTGTCGTTCCGGAATAGTTAGGGGGAGCTCGCTATCGGTTTCAGTCTCATACATAAGCGCTCGATACACCGCGGTGTTTGTCATATAACAGGATTCGTTTTCATCGGAGAATTCGTCGGAGAATTCGTCGGTGTAGAATCCTTCCATCTCAGAGCTGTGGTCAGTGTCGTTGACATCACCGAATTGGACATGTAGTTCGGGCTCACTTACCTGACTTGTGCGGGTTCTTTCAAATTCTGTGTGCAGCAAGATATGATGTTTCGCGCCACACTTAGCACACCTAGCATCTGAGTAACAGGTCCGCCGTTGGTGTCCTCGTCTGAGACAATTATAACACAACTGCTTATCCCACATGACATCACATCTATTCTTAAGGGATTTCTTCAGGAATTCATCACACCCACTCAAGCGATATGGCCCGTCGCACAATACACATTTGGGCTTGATGTTACTTACTTTAACCTGTGCTGTGTGGTGCACACTTGTTCTTTCCTCGGGCTTTCTTCCATGACTTCTCTTAGGAGAC